>BLSH010344769.1:1409791-1436913 GCA_018402905.1 Glandirana rugosa | reverse complement strand
AGGTGTTGCAAATCCTCACAGATACCCTTACAACCTTGTCCTTCAACCCTCGTATTTTAACAGGTTTTACAGAACCATACGACTGTGGAATTCTCAAAGGAAGTGACCTTGATTCCTCGGGTGTGGTATTGGGGGGGAGGTGGTTTACTAAACCTGGTTACGTGTTTCGTATTTTTGTACCTACTCTCTCAAACCCCACCTCCTTTAACTGACCGGACTGGAGTTGGGCTATCTTGTGGAAATCCTACTTAAGCTCGCCTCTGACACTCGGTCTGGAAGAGCACCTTAGTTCCAGTGAAGGAAACTCTTAAGGTGTCAGCATACCAAGACATTTTGGACAATTTTATGCTCCCAACTTCCTGTTCCAACATTCCCATAGACACTCCTAAACGTTGTGGACGGCCTTCCCAGAAGAGTTGAAGCTCTTATAGATGCAAAGGGTGGACCAACTCAATACTGAACCCTACGGACTAAGACTGGGATACCATAAAAGTTAATGTGAGTGTAAAGGCAGGCATCCCAATACTCTTGGTAATATAGTGTATATTCTCAAGCGGGTCTTGAAGCTGAATTCAGCTCCTTTGTAGAAAGTGCAGGTGCGCACTATGAGTTAAGTCCAGGGAAGTGAATGACATCTCCTGAACTTATCGCTATTGTTTTTATATGACAGGTTTATGACTCTGCTGGAACATACACGGACACTTGGGGCTGAGTGAGAAGCACACAGAACAACTATTCCCACTCCTCCCCATGTATTTTGTGAATGAGCTCACATAATACAAAGGCTTCTGTGATTGGAAGGGAGGGGCAGGCATAACAGCTGCAGTAACTCTAATGCTGAAGATGCTTATACCTGAGGGTCAGGCTCCTGGAAGTACAGGGAGTGCAATAAAAGTTTCAGATGTAAATAATAGCGTGATAAGTTCAAGGAGCTGCATGGCATCTTCTGGGCTTAACTCACAGTGTGCTGAATTTCTGGATTTCAGCTTTAAGAGTCATGGGACAGATTTCTGGCATGGCGAGTCCAAGTCTAGTTTGCCTGGTACTGTTATCACCCAACTTGGAGTCTTCATATATAGCGGCACAGCAGTTCAGACATTTCTTAGAGTAGTGACAGCTAGTAAAGCTTTCCACGCATGGCAAGCTTACATTTTGGCTGATATTTGGGCGAGTGGCCCTGTTGGAACAGCTAGACTTTAAAAACAAAAAAAAAAAAACAGCCAGGTGGAGACAGAGACAATCCAATCAGATGCAGTGACTGGGTATTCAGACAGTCTCAGGTACCGGCTGTCTGAATACAATAGCCGGCAATACAGATTCTTACGTAGTGTGGATGAAGGACTGTTTTAGATTTTCTCTGAAATTGAGAAATCTATGACCGTATGGCAAGCGTTTCGACTCCAAAGAAGCAGGGATGTATTTGCAAAAACAGACTACCTTTAGTTGCCCCCCCCCATAAACCCTTCCGTAAAGGAGGTCTCGTATAAGAAATATAGTAGCAATTAATCTGTCCTAACTTCTCTGTTAGTTGGCATTGCAGTGCAGTCCGCTGATAGTAGCCAAGGCAAACATAGATGAATGCATGCAGTCTGTACAAAGGCAGGAAAGACCGCTTTGGATGAAGTCAGTGAATGTAAAATACAGCTCTGGCCCATGTAGTGATATTACCATTGCTTTCTTTATTTAAGTGAAATTGCACCCTTGATCACTTTGTTTCATATTCAATAAATTGTTTAGCTAAAATACTTGCCAAGCTGGCCCGAACAAACTACGGCACTAACAGGCGCACTTGTTGGGCCCACGGTATGAGGCCTCAGCTATATACAGCACTGTGCTCTGGCAGATGGATAAAAACTTCCCGTCCTACTCCTGGAACAAAATCATTTAGGAAGAGCACTGCTTAGTCTTTCACAAGAAACTTTGTATTCTAGGATTGGCTTAGCCTAAGCCAATCATAAAATACAAAGCTTCCTGTGAATAGAGGGATGACATCACAATCCTTGCCGAAGCTAGTTAGAAGGATTGGCTTCGGCAGGGATTGTGAGGTCATCCCCCTGCCCCATAGGAAACTTTGTATTCATTTATAGAATGCAAAGCTTCCCATGAATGACTGAGTGGAGCTCAGCCCGATGTCATTTTGTTCCAGGAGTGGGACTGCTAGAGAACACAGAGCCGTATACCTGAGGCTATATACAGTTAATACAGCATGCCCAGCAAATGCAATTTTTAGTGCAGTAAATAGCTTGGCCCAACCTAACTATTTAAAGGGACATTGAATGTGGAATTAGGCTATCTGGGGCACAGGTAGAGATATTCCCCCTCATTTTCTGTCCTGTTAACACGTTTCGCTAGACACAAAGGGAAAATCTTAATGCTAAAGTTTAATCTGCTTCTATTTTGCCTTCCTGAATTCGCATGTCAGGAGATTGTGACCGGCTCTATGTGGAGCCGGTTCAGATACCTCCGGAGCGGCTCCGAAGCGAATTGCACAGGAGTCCTGTGTGTCTTCTGGTCTGAATTCGGACCTGAAACGGTTAATAGAGACAGCACCCTGCTGTGAGCCGCTCCATACTGTGGTGTGAACCCAGCCTCAAAGCTTATTTTGGCCCCAGTAACATTATCATCATCAGGTCTCTGTACTTCTCACTGCAGTGCATGGCTGGTGCGAGGGCCACCAAGATAAAAGTTTAGGCTGGACATCACCTTAAACTTCATATCATAATATTACTGTATGATGATGTATACTGTATTGTTGGGTCTTCCTATAGCATCAGTCAGCTTTTATTATGGTATTATAGTGCATTTACCTCACCTTTGTAGTCACTGATTAACTACATGGAATGTACAGCAAATGCACCAAAAATGCAATAAGGCAGATTAATAAAATACATTCATCTCTAGCGGACACATATCCTACACACTGCAGCAAGTGACAGCTCCTCATACATTGTCTGTGCAGTCCAGCTCTAGGACCATGTCACACTAGCAGTCTGGGGGTAAGTCACCGGTGATAGATAAGAGATCGCTCACCTGATCTTATGACATGGCCGTCTTGCTAGCAGTAATTTTGCAGAATCTCGCTCACCAATGGAGAGACACTTGCTGGTCCAGCCAGTGAGGGGTGAATAGTAAACAAGTGGTGGACTGTTTTTGTATTGGATCTGCTTGAATGACATGCCCCTAGGCTTTGTATAATTCATGCACAGGTGAGGTAAAGCCTAGCTCCACGTTTAATGTCCATTTAAATAGTTAGTATGGGCCAGCTTGGCCCAAACAAACTATTTACTACAGTAACAGGTGCGCTGTGTGGAGCCTTAGCTATACAGAGCGCTGTGTTCCAGCAGTGGGATGAGAATTTCCTGTCCCACTGCTGAAGCAAATTAGTCAGGCTGAGTGCTACTCATGCATTTACAGGCAGCTTTGTATTCAATGAATGCAAAGCTTCCTCTGATTGTCTGGGGCAGAGATTGTAACGTCATCTGCCCACCCCAGAGGAAGCTTTGTATTCATTTATAGAATCAAAAACTTCCTGTGAATGGTGGATCAGCACTCAGTCCTTCTCTGTTTTGTTCTGGGAGTCGGATGGGAAGCTGAAACACAGCACTGTATTGCACATACACTGAAAGGGGTTTTTCACCTTAATGCATTCTATGCATTAAGGTGAAAAACCTCCTGTACTGCATGAACCCCCCTTTTACTTACCTGAGCCCGATCATTCAGCTATGGGGACAAGCACATCCTCTCCAGACGGTGTCTCGGGCTCTCGTTGGATAGATTGATAGCAGCAGGAGCCATTGACCAATCATATCAAATGATCCGGGGGGTGGAGCAGAGTCATGCTGTCTGTGGCAATGGA
The DNA here is from genome assembly GCA_018402905.1 of Glandirana rugosa. Classification (NCBI taxonomy): domain Eukaryota; kingdom Metazoa; phylum Chordata; class Amphibia; order Anura; family Ranidae; genus Glandirana; species Glandirana rugosa. The sequence continues at coordinate 1,433,057 of BLSH010344769.1, read as the reverse complement.
TGCAGCAGGACATGGGAGCATGCCTGCCTGAGTGCCCCGTGGTAGATCGCTGGCACTCAAGAAGAGGAGGAGCCAAGAGCACTGCTGAGGGACCCCAGAAAAGGAGGATCGGAGCCACTCTGTGCAAAACCAACTGCACAGAGGCGGCAAGTATGATATTTTTGTTTTTAAATGAACCTTTAACAAAGCTACCTAGCAAGCGTACCTGTTAGTGCAGTAAATGTATTTTATTTATTTCAGGTACTTCTATAGTGCTGTCAATTTACGCAGCACTTTACCTATATATTGTACATTCACATCAGTCCCTACCCTCAAGGCGCTTACAATCTAAGGTCCCTAAAGCCCCGTACACACGGTGCGACAGTTGTACGATCATCCGACCGTTAGTACGCACGATTAGCACAGCCAAAGTACAATGCTCATACAACAGAAGTTGGATGAGCAAACTAGAAAACTTTGGTTGCACAATGACCGTTGTACCGCGTGTATAGAGAAGTTGGTCCAACAAATTGTACTGTGCAAAACACAGCTCAGAAGTCAGGAAGTGTAAACCTACGTTCCTAATTCACAAATCACATGCACCTAAACTTCCTCTTTATATGCTTGTAACACGTCACTACGTTCGGCTTGGTTGTACAATAGCTTAGTGCATGTCGGTACACGAGATACAACACGTTTGGGTCGTACGACCGTCGCACCACGTGTACGAGGCTTAACTCCCATTCATACAAGGGAGAATTTAGACAGGATCTAATTTTACCAACCCACGCAGGCACATCGTTTGTTTGGACCAGCTTGGCTCGAACTAACTAGTTATAGGGGACATTAAAGGCAGAGTTGAGCTTTCAACTCAGTAAGGAGGCCAAAAAACCTGCATTGTCCAGCTGTCTCTGCACTTGTACAGTATCTTGCTGTCCAAAGAAAGTTTGCAATGTGGAACAGTGTGGATCTTAACGCAATATGTTTAGATGGGGAATGAACTGTAACACAAAAAAAAATTGTGTATCATCTTAGTAATAGGTTAGAACATAAGGGAAAGAACGCATGGAAACATACGATGCACCTGAAACTGCATGCCGGTGTCACTGCTGAAGTGTGAACAGACGTCCCAGCAGGGTGAAGGGTTAGCCTGCTAATTCCTAAGCCAGCCACCCCATGTCACATTCTTCTCATACATGCGTTTCCCTGGAGTGTGCTATAAGCGGAATAATGAGCATCCAGTCCAAGCTGACATCTTCATCTAATTAATAAAATGTCCATTCTTCACCAATGTTTTATCGCCTCCTCTGCTTTCCATACATCTCCACCAGTAACCACTTTGTGAACAATTTTTACTTAATTTAAAGCTGTATTTTCTGTTTAACATTTTAATTTGGCAACTTTTTGTATCTGCTTATTATATAATCTATATATATATATTTTCTTTATAAATCACGATTAAAGTGCTCCTGTTGGCCGAACCCCACGCGGCCATATTTTTTTTTTTTGTTAATTAGAGGCAATCAAATTACGTGGGTCGGCGGCGTTCCTCGCACTGACTCGATGGGCCGTCCTGTCATGGCTGTCGCCAGGTTACTGCTTTAATTTATACATTTAGGACATTGAAGAAGGTGGATTGAATCTGACTGCCTGAATCACGTGAAGTCCATGTGTAAATAAACGCTGATTTTTTTTTATATTTCTGTACATATCTTGGTTGAATTGAGCTGCATTGCATTACGGACTGAGATTGCAGTGTGCATTGTGCTTCTTAATGGAAGTTCAGAGATAAACAACTCATGTATTAATGGAATGACAGCAAAATAATAATAATAAAAAAAAAGAAACTTACATGCTTGTGCTGAATTTTGTTGTGGGATCGGGTGCTCATTGTGGGGGGATGGGGGTGGTAAATGCAGGGGGTCAGTAGTCTAACCCCAACACCTACAAAAAATATGATATACAATGCGTTGCGCTGTTAGAAATACATTCAAAATTACATTCCAACAAAGCCAACTCTATTTTGGACTTTTATCACTATTCAAAGTAAACCCCCCCAAAAAATTGAGTCCATGGTGAAGCACAGTTTTTTAGCCACCTTCGCCAGCTCCATTCACCACCAAGCACTGCTTACCAGAAACTCAGACCTCATCACAAAAGGATGGGTGGCTCTTTCTATGCAGGATGAAGGTAGCCTCATATACTTTATACACTATATTGTCAAAAGTATTGGGACACCTGCCTTTACACGCAGTCCATAGGGTTCAATATTGAGTTGGCCCACCCTTTGCAGCTCTAACAGCTTCAACTCTTCTGGGAAGGCTGTCCACAAGGTTTAGGAGTGTCTATGGGAATGTTTGACCATTCTTCCAGAAGCGCATTTGTGAGGTCAGGCACTGAAGTTGGACAAGAAAGCCTGGCTCGCAGTCTTTGCTCTAATTCATCCCAAAGGTGTTCTATCGGGTTGAGACCAGTCAAGTTCCTCCACCCCAAACTCGCTCATCCATGTCTTTATGGACCTTGCTTTGTGCACTGGTGCACAGTCATGTTGGAACAGGAAGGGGCCATCCACAAACTGTTGGGAGCATGAAAATTTTCAAAATGTCTTGGTATGCTGATGCCTTAAGAGTTCCCTTCACTGGAAGAGCCAAACCCAACCCCTGAAAAACAAAAAAAAAACCCACACCATAATCCCCTCCACCAAACAATTTGCACCAGTGCACAAAGCAAGGTCCATAAAGACATAGATGAGCGAGTTTGGGGTGGAGGAACTTGACTGGCCTGCACAGTCCTGACCTCAACCCGATAGAACACCTTTGGGATGAATTATAGCGGAAACTGCGAGCCAGGCCTTCTCATCCAACATCAGTGTCTGACCTCACAAATGGGCTTCTGGAAGAATGGTCAAACATTCCCATAGACACTCCTGAACCTTGTGGACGGCCTTCCCAGAAGAGTTGAAGCTCTTATAGCTGCAAAGGGTGGGCCAACTCAATATTGAACCCTACAGACTAAGATTTGGATGCTATTAAAGTTCATGTATGTGTGTATATATATACATATATACACACATATATACATATACAGGCGTCCCAATACTTCTGACAACATAGTGTATCAAGTTTCATGCAGGAGAGGCAGAAGAAACCACAGTGTAGCAGTTTTCCAATCTGTTTATTAAAATAACATTACATACAAACGAGGGCACAAAAGCCAGGCTGGCAAACGCCTCCTATCCAAGCCAGCGTGATGATGTCACCGCTTAGCTCCACCCTTACACGCTTTGTCCTGTAGAATGTCTTCTAAAGGAAGTCAGAGTGATTTTCTATGGGTGATTATTAAAACAAATCAATCCGTGCAGTCATACTCCTATACTTTAGTGGGCTGCGAGCTCACACCCAACAGGTAATGTCACAATGCCTACCAATAATATTAATCAAACACAAATATAGCGTAGTGCTGACCAAATAAACACAATATTCACGATGTGCAATAAAATCAACATACAAAAGTAACACATTATTATTCCTGTGATTAATCAAAAATGTACGTATGAATAAGTGTCCATTTATATAAAAAGCAAAAAAAGTCCAAAGTAACAGAAAAAAAATGTGACTAAGCCCTGTGGGTGGGGCAAAACACATCTGGGTGAAGCCAGGCTCAAACTGAGCTTCATTGACCCTGTATTTTGCTTGTTCTAGCAGTGTGCGGCGGTTTGAATAACGTTCTGCCTGGTACAAAGAAAAAGGAATTTCGTGAAAATGTAAGAATCCTCTTCTTTCACTCCACACTGTGCAAAAGATAATACACTCCACCTCGTGTTCCATCAAATCTGCTCACTTCCAAAATATGACCTCAAATGGTTGAGAGGTCCCGTAGTGTTGATTACCCTCAACCGGGCCAGCATAGATGGTAAAAACCATTCACTGCCACTCCATCTTCAATCCTCTCCAGCTCATTTCACAGATGTGACATATAGCATAAAGGAGAAAGAGACTAATAGTGCTCACTGTTGTTTTTATTCCTTTTACCTTTGCTTAATAAATATACTTACAAAGGAATACAAAGAAATCATGTCACAATAAATCTTCCACTGTATGTAACCAGCTCATGTATGGGAATCTCACCGCTCTACATCCAGACTCCAGAGATACAGCATGATGTCATTAGTATGTGACTCCGCCCCTATACGCTCTACATCCAGACTCCAGAGATACAGCGTGATGTCATTTGGTACTAAGCATATAGGGGCGGAGTCGCATACTAATGACGTCATCACGCTGTATCTCTGGAGTCTGGATGTAGAGCGTATAGGTGGCGGAGTCACATCCAGACTCCAGAGATACAGCGTGATGTCATTAGTATGCGACTCCGCCCCTATAGGCTCTACATCCAGACTCTGGAGATATAGCATGATGAGGTCATTAGCACATGACTCCGCCCACTATACAGGTCAAGTCTAGTCAATCAGGGCTTCTTCAGTAGGTCTGTTTACATCCACTTCTGTCTAAGTCAGTTTATAGCTGCAGGAAACAAAAAATGGAAAAGGTCTGCATCCTTTTATGTATTTGTGGACATAAAGGCCTCATTCCCAAGGGCGTACTATAACGTATGCTCGCTCAAAGGCACGCATGAGGATGCACAGGTGTTCCATGCATCCACATGCAGGCAGCTCTATTCATGTCAATTGGGACACATCAAAGAGAAAAGTGGATGACCGCACTCTGATGTATGGAAAATCCAAAAGTTTATTAGAAATAATCTCTCAATAAAAACACATCACAGCTTCTCAAAGCAGGGAACACACATTGACACATTTCACACTACAAGAGCTTACTCATGACTAGGAGAGGAACAAACAATGCGTTTCCTGCTACAAGTGCCTAATCCTGACTAAGTATTTGTAGCTTGAAACGCGTCAACGTGTGTTCCTCTCCTTAAAAGGCTATGATGTGTTTTTATTGAGGGATTATTTCTAATAAACTTTTGGATCTTCCATATAGTGTGGTCATCCACCTTTCTCTTTGAACTAGCCTGCGGTTTCGAGTCAGACCAGCACCTGTATGTGTGGACTTGGGGGGCTAGAATACAGATGGACCGACCTGGAGCAGTGTACAGGCGGTCCCCTAGTTACAAACATCCAACTTACAAACGGAGGGAGACAACAGGAAATCTCCCCGTAGGAAGAGAAATTTACTCCTGTAAGAGTTATTATGGGAAAAAGGGGGTCTCCACTGAATCTTTATCACCAATCCTTGTTTCCACAACAACCCGAAATTTCAAAATCCAATTATCATTGTGACAGGAAGTGAGGTGAAATCTTCTGAACAAAAACATAGACAGCAAAACAAACATTACGCTATGCAAAAAGAGTAAAAATAGTTCTTTTGGCTGAAGCTACACTTAAAAAACCTACCTGTTCCGACTTACAAACAAATTCAACTTAAGAACAAACCTACAGACCCTATCTTGTTTGTAACCCGGGGACCGCCTGTATTTGTTTCATTGCACGGACACAGACACTGCTCAAAATTTGAATCCCGTGTGGGTGCACTTTGCTAGCAAGTTCAAAGGCCCATTACAAGTAAATCATAATTTGTGGAAAAGAAAACACTACAAGTAAGCATTATAAAATACCAAATTTGTCTGTGCTTTTTTTACCTGCAATTTTTTTAAGTTGTTGACAATTTCTTTCATTTCTGTAGTTCAGACAACCTGGAAAAGCTGAAATAATGGCAGACAGAAACTGGGAACAGTTTTTGTCCACAGTGACCTAACAAGCAGGCAATACACTTGCACAGCCCCGCCCTCTTCCCCCCTCTATACCCAATGTGACTGATATTCCACTATCTGCTCTTCCAGGCACTTTTTTTGGCTGTTCTTTGAACTATCCTTAAGCCAGAAACAAAGGGGAAAGCAGAACTGAGACCCTATTAGTGCTGTCTCAACCGCTGGTACCCTAAAAGTAGAACAGCACACAGTGACTAGGATCCTGGGCTCAGGTCAGTACTCACAATGTCCCTGAGAAGCTCCACACCTTCCAGCCTCCACCAGGCATTCTTCAGAGTTCTCCAGAGCAGATTCTTAGGTGAAATTGCTTAGATAGGTCCAAAGGTAATTAGGAATACCCCCCCCCCCCCAGCTCAACTATAACTGGGACCTCGATGAACATCAGCAAGCTGTAGAAGAACTGCTTCAAAGGGACAGTAGCTGCCCCTGAGGCTGGAACTTCTCCAGCAGGACAAAAATAGGGCTACACCAGATCCCTGAATATTTATGTTGCCCCCAGCCACCTACTAGGCACACACCCCCAGGGATTGGCTGCAGCACGATAAATATTCAAGTTACCCATTTGACTCTCCCAGCCCTCTATCTTCTGGAAGCCTCCAGAATGCAGGGGGAATCAATCAAACCTGCAGCCTGTGAGATATGGAGGAGCCCAGAGCAATCGTAGCTGCTCCAATGACTAGAGATGCCAAAAATAATTAAATGTACCTATCCTCCTAGAAACTTACCTGGGAGGGTGCTACACAGAACAGAAGCAGAGAACAACAAAAATATAAGAAATACAATGAGTTAAGGAATAAATACCTTTGGGGTAAAAATGAAAAGGATGATTTTTGGTGGTCCACATACCTGCCTTAACGTCTTCAGCGTCAGCTGCCATTAAACCTGATTACTCCATTAAACAGGATTACTGAAGGCATTGTAGAAAATGGTCAGAAGCTGCAGGAACTGATATATGAAATGAATGAATGATATGATATGAATGATACAACATATTTCAAGCCCATCTGATGGCAGGTCTTCCCCTGTGAATAAACCAGCACCAAAGCTGTCTACTCCACACCTTCCTCCTCCTCTTCATGGATATAAACACTGGCCCGGCCAAGCACAGCATACATGTTTTTAAACAGAGGCACGGCCAAACACAGCATACATGTTTATAAACCACAGGCTGGGGAAAGCACAGCATACATGTTTATAAACAGAGGCATGGCCAAAAACAGCATACATGTTTATAAACCACAGGCCGGAGCAAGCACAGCATACAGTAACTCACAAAAGTAAGTACACCCCTCACATTTATGTAAATATTTTATTCTATCTTCTCATGTGACAACACTGAAGAAATGACACTTTGCTACAATGTAATGTAGTGAGTGCACAGCTTGTATAACAGTGTAAATTTGCTGTCCCCTCAAAATAACTCAACACACAGCCATTAATGTCTAAACTGCTGGCAACAAAAGTGATTACACCCCCAAGTGAAAATGTCCAAATTGGGCCCAATTTGCCATTTTTCCTCGCTGGTGTCATGTGACTCATTAGTGTTACAAGGTCTCAGGTGTAAATGGGGAGCAGGTGTGTTAAATGTGGTGTTATCGCTCTCACGCTCTCATACTGGTCACTGGAAGTTCAACATGGCATCTCATGCCAAAGAACTCTGAGGATCTGAAAAAAAGAATTGTTGCTCTACATAAAGATGGCCTAGGCCAGGGGTAGGCAACCTGCGGCTCTCCAGCTGTTGTAGAACTACATTTCCCATCATGCTTCTGGGAGTAATTGTATCTAGCAGCCTCGCAATGCCTCATGGGAAATGTAGTTCTACAACAGCTGGAGAGCCGCAGGTTGCCTACCACTGGCCTAGGCTATAAGAAGATTGCCAAGACCCTGAAACTGTGCTGCAGCACGGTTGCCAAGACCATACAGTGGTTTAACAGGACAGGTTCCACTCAGAACAGTGCCTCGCCATGGTCCCCCCAAGAAGTTGAGTGCACGTGCTCAGCGTCATATCCAGAGGTTATCTTTGGGAAATAGACGTATGAGTGCTGCCAGCATTGCTGCAGAGGTTGAAGGGGTGGGGGGGTGGGGTGGGGTGGGGTCAGCCTGTCAGTGCTCAGACCATATGCTGCACACTGCATCAAAATTGGTCTGCATGGCTGTCGTCCCAGAAGGAAGCCTCTTACAAAGATGATGCACAAGAAATCCCATAAACAGTTTGCTGAAGACAAGCAGACTAAGGACATGGATTACTGGAACCATGTCCTGTGGGGTCTGATGAGACCAAGATAAACGTATTTGGTTCAGATGGTGTCAAGCGTGTGTGGCGGCAACCAGGTGAGGAGTACAAAGACAAGTGTGTGTTGTCTACAGTTAAGCATGATGGTGGGAGTGTCATGGTCTGGGGCTGCATGAGTGCTGCCGGCACTGGGGAGCTACAGTTCATTGAGGGAACCATGAATGCCAACATGTACTGTGACATACTGAAGCAGAGCATGATCCCCTCCCTTCAGAGACTGGGCCGCAGGGCAGTATTCCAACATAACGACCCCAAACACACCTCCAAGACGACCACTGCCTTGCTAAAGAAGCTGAGGGTAAAGGTGATGGACTGGCCAAGCATCTCCAGACCTAAACCCTATTGAGCATCTGTGGGGCATCCTCAAATGGAAGGTGGAGGAGCGCAAGGTCTCTAACATCCACCAGCTCCGTGATGTCATCATGGAGAAGTGGAAGACGACTTTAGTGGCAACCTGTGAAGCTCTGGTGAACTCCATGCCCAAAAGGGTTAAGGCAGTGCTGGAAAATAATGGTGGCCACACAAAATATTGACACTTTGGGCGCAATTTGGACATTTTCACTTAGGGATGTACTCACTTTTGTTGCCAGCGGTTTAGACATTAATGGCTGTGTGTTGAGTTATTTTGAGGGGACAGCAAATTTACACTGTTATACAAGCTGTACACTCACTACTTTACATTGTAGCAAAGTGTCATTTCTTCAGTGTTGTCACATGAAAAGATAGAATAAAATATTTACAAAAATGTGAGGGGTGTACTCACTTTGGTGAGATACTGTACATGTTTATAAACATAGGACGGGCCAAGCACAGCATACATGTTTATAAATACAGGCCGGCCAAGCACAGCATACATGTTTATAAACACAGTCCGGGCCAAGCACAGCATACATGTTTATAAAAACATTCTGGGCCAAGCACAGCATACATGTTTATAAACACAGTCTGGGCCAAGCACAGCATACATGTTTATAAACACAGTCTGGGCCAAGCACAGCATACATGTTTATAAACACAGTCTGGTCCAAGCACAGCATACATGTTTATAAACACAGTCTGGGCCAAGCACAGCATACATGTTTATAAACACAGTCCTGGCCAAGCACTGCATACATGTTTATAAACACAGTCTGGGCCAAGCACAGCATACATGTTTATAAACACAGTCTGGGCCAAGCACACCATACATGTTTATAAATACAGGCCGGGCCAAGCACAGCATACATGTTTATAAACACAGTCTGGGCCAAGCACAGCATACATGTTTATAAACACAGTCTGGGCCAAGCACAACATACATGTTTATAAACACAGTCTGGGCCAAGCACACCATACATGTTTATAAATACAGGCCGGGCCAAGCACAGCATACATGTTTATAAACACAGTCTGGGCCAAGCACAGCATACATGTTTATAAACACAGTCCTGGCCAAGCACTGCATACATGTTTATAAACACAGTCTGGGCCAAGCACAACATACATGTTTATAAACACAGTGTGGGCCAAGCACACCATACATGTTTATAAATACAGGCCGGGCCAAGCACAGCATACATGTTTATAAACACAGTCTGGGCCAAGCACAGCATACATGTTTATAAACACAGTCTGGGCCAAGCACAACATACATGTTTATAAACACAGTCTGGGCCAAGCACACCATACATGTTTATAAATACAGGCCGGGCCAAGCACAGCATACATGTTTATAAACACAGTCTGGGCCAAGCACAGCATACATGTTTATAAACACAGTCCTGGCCAAGCACTGCATACATGTTTATAAACACAGTCTGGGCCAAGCACAACATACATGTTTATAAACACAGGTTGAAAAGTTTTGTATGAGAGAAGTCTTGCTTGTCCTCCAATGTCCAAGGCCCTGACACTCCCAGCCAGGGTGTTCAGGTACCGCTTCAGCCCAACAGCCACCACACAACACTAAAATGTCAGTTCTGGGTGGGCAGGAACAGTAAAGGGCATATATACAATATTGATAATAATAAAAAGTCAGTCTGCTAAATGTAAACTAGTAAAATGTATAATTTTCATCTTTACCTGTGAAAATAGATGTCAGCTGACATGTAATCTTAGCTAAAGAATTAGACATTGACAGGAGGACGGTGTGAAAAAATAATTTAAATGAGAGAGAAGGGACAGCGGTCTGCGCGGCGGGGTGTCAGGTTATCCGCACAGGGAAAATCTTTAGTCCCATTCTATTTTAATTAACAGTTACTAGTTTGCAGCTTATCAGCACGATTGCTACCCACGGAGAGTGAAGCCATTAGCACCTTTGCTTTCAGCTCTGGGAAATCTTACCTGATTATTTCCTAGGAGCCGCCATATGCACACCAGCCGCAAAGCTCTGCCAGCTGTTCTGGATTTGTTTTCCTAAAGGGTAACTCCGCATTTTTTTTTCACAAAAGTAAACAAAAAATATATACAGTGGGGAAAATAATGATTCGATCCTGCAAGTTTGCCCACTTACAAGGAAATGAAGGGTCTATCGTTTTTATTATCGGTGTATTTTAAATGAGAGACAAAATATCAATCTAAAATCCAGAAAAACATGATACAAATATTATAAATGGAGTTGCAGTTCAGTGAGTAAAATAAGTATTTGATTCCCAAGCAAAACATGAAACATTAGTACTTAGAGGAGAAACCCTTATTGGCAAACACATAGGTCAGACGTTTCCTGTAGTTGGTGACCAGGTTTGCACATCTCAGGAGGGATTTTGGTCCACTCTTTTTTCCAGATCTCTAAATCCTTAAGGATTCTTGGCTGTCTCTTGGCAACTCGAAGTTTCAGCTCCCTGCATAAAATTTCTATAGGATTAAGGTCTGGTGACTGGCTAGGCCACTCCATAACCTTAATATGCTTCTTCTTTAGCCTCCCCTTTGTAGCCTTGGCAGCATGTTTTGGGTTTTTGTCATGCTGAAAGACCCATCCATGACCCATCTTCAGTGTTCTGGCTGAAGAAGGTTCTCACCCAAAATTTTACAATACGTGGCCCCATCCATTGCCCCCTCAATGTGGCAAAGTCAGCCTGTACCTTTAACAGAAAAAACTGCCCCAAAGCATAATGTTTCCACCTCCGTGTTTGACTGTAGGGATGGTGTTCTTCAGGTCATAGTCAGCATTTTTCTTCCTCCAAACACGGCGAGTCCCCATCCTCCAGAAAACACATGGTACAGCCCGTCTGAAGTTTGCCAATGAACATCTAAATGATTCAGAGAAGGATTGGGTTAAAGTGCTGTGGTCAGATGAGACCAAAATTGAGCTCTTTGGCATCAACTCAACTCGCCGTGTTTGGAGGAAGAAAATTGCTATGACCCCAAGAACACCATCCCTACAGTCAATTATGGAGGTGGAAACATTATGCTTTGGGGCTGTTTCTCTGCTAAAGTGATGTGTTGCTTGGGTATCAAATATTTATTTTACTCACTGAACTGCAACTTTATTTATAGCATTTGTTTTTTGTTTTGTTTTTTTCTGGATTTTTGGTTGATATTCTGTCTCTATCATTTAAAATACACCTACAATAAAAATTATAGACCCTTCATTTCTTTGTAGGTGGGCAAACTTACAAAATCTGCAAGGGATCAAATAATTATTTTCCCCACTCTATATTATAAACCATACAACTGCTACACAAAAGCCATGTCGTAATTTTCTGTAAAATGCAATATGGCAACCTGGAGGTCTCCAAAAACGTAATTTCCTGCTTGGGTGGAGAACTCTGCACCAAGATACAAGTCAGGTTGCAGGCATCTTCTGCAATGAGAATTTTCATTTTTGGTGAGATATTCCCCAAGGGTTGTTCACTTCTAAAGGGATGCAGACATTGCAACTTTTCTCATTAGAACCCCAAAAGTGTATCAGCAGATCATGAACCACCCCATTCAGAATTACTGGTCTAACAAATTCCTTCAGAGCAGAAACTGGTAGGAATCTGCAACAAAGTTTATGCTCTCCTTTCTCCCATGCCTTTTTTCCTCCTTTCCCTTCCTTGACACTTTCCCGCACTTTCTATATACCACTTGCAAAATCTCTGCACCACTCCAGCGGAAATTCCTGTTGCAAGGTCTATCAGTCCTAATGTTGACCCCTCTACTACATCTATTTTTTCAGTCTACCCCTGATGAGAGGCTCTCCTTAGTGGCTAATCCACCTTGAAAAGCCCACTACCCCCATATAACACCAGGGGCTCAGTTCTCGACACAACTCCCAGAACAATGTAAATGACCATATGACATCATGGCACGTGCCTAGTTCTACTAGTACCTACCTTTTTTACTCAAATACTGTCTAATACCCCATATGCATGTGTCCTCTCATTGGATATGGGCCACTAATGGGGACTTTTCAGTGTGTCTTAGTTTTGTTCTCTATTATCATTTATGATGCTGGACATTTGGCATTTTCTGTATTTGTTTAAACTCAACTATGTTTTTGTAAAATTAAAATAATAAATTAAAAAAAAAAACCTGGCAGATGGTCCAATCCTTGCAATGTTCATGTTGCATACAACAGAATCCTCCATCCATCCACACAAACTAGGTAGATGGAGGAAACGTTCCCCCCACCCCATTGTCTACTGACAGCAGTACCCGATGATCATCCAAAACATTTACGAACGTCTCTTAGACAAAAGCCAATTAAATAATCGACTTCTGTTAAGCAGGGAAGATGGTGGGGGGAGGCAACACACTGCTCGAAATTCAGACAGACCCTACAGTCAGCAAAAACACACAGGAGGGAGAAAACACCTTGTGTATTACCATAGACACATTTATTAAATCCACCAAGACAAATGGATACTGGCAATGTTTTTCTATTTTTTTTCTTATTGCCATTGTAGGGCATGGGTATTCAGGTAAAGGCTACCTCATAATGTTGAATAGGTTTCCAGGTTACCCATAGTAGTGGTTTGGGCTCCACCCAGTGGTCTGCCTCCTGGAGGAAGGGCACCATTGATCTGAGACCATTTAAATGGCTACTGGCTATGAAGTTTGGTTTAGCTCTGAGGAAGGGGGCTTGTCCCCCGAAATGCGTGAGCATTTGAATCATTTGGTCCCAGGATGGGTTTCACCACCTTCAGCTGAAGTTTACCAGTTACATGCTTGCTGTTTTTATCTACAGTGGGTATAGAAAAGTATCACCCCCTTTAAAATAATCACATTTTGTTGCTTTGCATCCCGAAATGAAGACAGACAGTTTTTGGTTTATCCAGCACCACTTATAACCTCCAAGTGAAAGATATAACACCAAGATGTCAGAAAAAAAAATAGATTCAAAAACTGAATCACTGAGTTGGAAAAAGGATTCCCCCTTTAATGCCAGTGTTTTTTTAACCCCCTTTTAGCCTTTAGCCTGTTGGAATGTCTCCACTAACTTTGCACATCTACACTTTGCAATATTTGCCCACTCTTCTTTGCAGAACGGCTCAAGTTCAGTTACATTTGATGGTGAGTGTTTGTGGACTGCAGTCTTCAAGTCATTACACAGATTTTCAATGGGGTTTAAAGTGGTTGTCAAGTCATGACAACCACTTTAAACTACAGGTAAGCCCATATCCAGGCTTACCTGTAGTTCACAGGAATATCTCCTAAACTTGCACTGTTTAGGAGATATTCCCTGTATCTGTATGTGCCAACATCATCAGCACATGCGCAGTGAAGTGTGCTGTAAATGACGGCTCCCGTGCACATGCGCAGGAGTGACGTCAGCACGGCTCCTGCCAATCACAGTGCTGGAGTCCGCGCTGTAATTGGTCGGAGCCCGGGATACGACGGAAACAGCATGCCGCCGGTCACAGCGGTACTCGGGAACAGTGTCGATCTAAGGTAAGCATTTCATAATGAGCTAGTATGCGATGCATACTAGCTCATTATGCCTCTTGCAGATGTTTTTTTTTTTCTAAATTGACTTGACAACCACTTTAAAGTTATTGTAGGACTGGCTGGAGGGGGTCTGCTCATCCCTGGCGCTGGATAGACAGGGTTCAGATAAGTAAAATAGGGGCTCTGAGGAGCTACTACACTAAAGGAAAATTTTCACCTTAATGCATAAAATGCATTAAGGTGAAAAATCCCAAAGGGTTTATAACCCATTTAGGTCTGGGCTCTGACTAGGCCATGCAAGGACATTCCCTACCTTCTCCTCCAACCGCTGTGTGCTTTGGCTCATTGTAACGTTGGAAGGTAAACCTTCTTCCCATTGACAACTTTCTGCCAGCAGAGGGCAGTGGATTTTCCTCAAAAATTTGACGGTATGTTGCCCCATCCATCCATTTTTCCTTCTGACAAATGCTTCAGTCCCTACCACAGAGAAATGCCCCCATACCAGGACATTACCACCTCCATAATAAGATATTACCACCAATATAGCAGTATATTACCCCCTCCATGCTTTACTGTAGTAATGGTGTTATTTGGATGGATTTCTGCCAGACATGTAGTTGGTCTTGAGGCCAAATCATTCCATTTTAGTCTCATCTGACCACCTTAACACGCACCTTGAAGATTTTGAGGCCACATGGAAAAGGGTGTAATGGTCAGAGAAGACTAAAATTTAATTATTTGGCCTCAACACCAAACAATATGTCTGGTCAGAAATCCAATACAGCTGGATAAAACAAAAACTGTGTCTGTCTTCATTTCAGGCTGCAAAGCAACAAAATGTGATTATTTTAAAGGGGGTGATTTGTTTTTATACCCACTGTACTTGTGAGTATCTATTTGTCTTGCTGGATTTAAAGGGGTTGTAAACCCTCAAGGTTTTTCACCTTAATCCATTCTATGCATTAAGATGAAAAACCTCCTGTGATGCAGCAGCTCCCCAGAGCCCCCCCTTTTACTTACCTGAACCCTGTCTTTCCAGCATCGGGGACGAGCACACCAGCTCCAGCCGGTGTCTCGGTCCTGATTGGATAGATTGATAGCAGCGCAGCCATTGGCTCCCACTGCGGTCAATCCAATCCAATGATGCGGGAGCCAGGGGGCGGGGTTGAGTCCTGTTGTCTGTGCCAATGGACGCAGCAGCAGGACACGGGAGCGCTGCAGCACGAGTGCCCGAGGGAAAGCACTTCTCCGTCGGGGCACTTGATGCTGGGAGGAGCCAGAAGCGCCGCTGAGGAACCCCAGAAGAGGAGGATCAGGGCCACTCTGTGCAAAACCCTTGCACAGAGGAGGTATGAATGACATGTTTGTTATTTAAAAAAAAAAAATGAGACTTTACAACCCCTTTAATAAATGTATCGATGGTAATGCATGAGGTGTTTGCACCCTCCTGTGTGTTTTTCGCAGCTTAATATTTCCCGGTCTGTGGGTGGGCTGCATTGGCATTGTGGATAGAAGCATTCATGAAGAAAACCCCTGGATCTGGTGCTGGAGTGCTTTTGGAGAATGTAGTAGACCCTGCAATCAATGTATGGCCAGCTTTGAGCTGTAGGGTTAAAGACCCTATGAAAATATATAGGTCACATATGCGCTATGTGCTATCCAAATATGTAACAACATCTATCAAAGTCTAAGTTACACTGGCTGCGTTTTACCTTTGAACAGTTTCTTCTCTATCCACCTTCCTGCTCAGTATAGCTATCCTCAGGAACATTCTGCTATAGGCCCACTTCAGCTTCCTATAAAAGGATATCAAGCACAGCAGATTAGCAAAGACATGTCTGCTTAGGTAACAGAATAGTCCTTATTCATCCTCTGCTGCCAAAAGGAACCAGATACTGTCTCTTATTCTCTGGTTGCTATGGGCAACAAGGATCTTGTTTAAAATGGGTGGATGAGATTTACTATTCAAAGATGATGTCTCCAAGAGTGTATTGTAGCTAGGCTGGGAGACATAGAAAGGCTGTCATTGCTGACCTGCTGAACATGCTAGCTGCCCAGCTGTCATGCTGATCCACCAGCTTCAGTATCTTCTGAGTTAATGACCCTGGGGCAAGTATGCAGAATTAGAGTTATGACTTCACATGCTGCATGCCATTTTGTGGTCAGTAAATCCATAGAAAAGAAAGTAGCATGTTAAAGACAAGGTCAACAATGACTTCTACAATTTCTCTTCCTCTTCCTCTTCAGCAGACCTCAAGTCTCATCTAACTGGAGAAATCTTCAATATACGAAGGCATGATAACATTTTTAAATTACCTTACATAGTCGTACAAATGTCACATGTTGGTAGAGTAACTCTTCCTCTGTAGTAGCTGTTTCTCTATAGCAGCCTTTCTCAACTTTTTTACCCTTGAGTAACCCTTGAAATAACTTTCAGGTATTGGGGAACTCCTACTAAAATCAATTCATTTGACCCTCCCCCTACATACATTGTAGTCAGAATGCCATCCATACAGACTGCTAAAAAGATCATTGGTGTCATTCCACTGACACAAGTGGGGTTGGGCCGGGACCTATGCAGACCATTAAATGGAAGGCCAATGAGCCACAGCTCAAGGAACCCCTAGCAACCTATGGAGGAATCCTCGTTGAGAATGGCTGCTCTACAGTAACACTTTTTTTTTATTGCAGGTGATTAATGGATTCCAAGCAGAAGCAATGTGCCATCATTGAGATCTTGATGAAGGAGGAATGAAGGCTCTTGGTGACTCTTGTCAATGATGTCATCTTCATAAACATTTTGTAACCTTCTTCTGTGGATGTCGGACAGCCTGCATCCCTCCTTCATCAAGAACTCAATGACGGCATGTTGCTTCTGCTTGAAACCCATTATGTACCTGCAATGAAAAGGAAGAAGTGTTACTACAGAGGAAGAGTTACTCTACCAATTTGAACGGCCTAATGTAAGTTAATAAAGTTGTTTCCACTTTTGCATTGCTTTCGGTACAGCCTTTATATATGAAAACTGAGGCCTCATGCCAACTGCCCAGCACTTGTAATAAAGTTCCAGTGTCCAACGTGGGCACAACATTTTAGTTAACTTGCATACTGTAGCTTGTTCAAACGTCACATGTTGGTATAGTAACCCTTCTTCTTTTCCATTGCAGGTAAATAATGGATTCCAAGCAGAAGCAATGTGCCGTCATTGAGTTCTTCATAAAGGAGGGGTGCAGGCTATCTGACATCCACAGAAGGTTACTGAATGTTTATAGAGAGGACACCATTGACAAGGAAAATGTCTGGTTATTGGTGACTCTTCTGAATGGTGTCATCTCCATAAACATTCTGTAACCTTCTGTGAATGTTGGACAGCCTGCAACCCTCCATCAAAAACTCAATGACAGCCCATTGCTTCTAATTGGAATCCATTATTTAACTGCAACGAAAAAGTAGAAATGTTAATATGGAGTGGCCTTTCTCAACCAGGGATCCATGGAACCCTAGGGTTCCTCCATAGTTTGCCATGGGTTCCTTGAGCAAGGAGCAATTACTACCACTCATATAAGTTGCCACTTAAACCAATGATCTTTTTAGCTACCTGTAAGAGGGGGATTATTCCCACTGACTACAAACACAAGGAGCATTCTTCTCCTTGTCCATCATACTAATATACAGTGAGATGTATGTGAAGTAATTTTTAGCAGGGGTTCCCTGAGACCAGAACACTATTTCAAGGGTTCCTGCCTATTAAAAAAGTTGAGAAAGGCTGCTATGGAGGAAGAGTTACTCTACCAAAATGTGAAATTTGAACTGCCTATGTAAGTTAATAAAAAAAAAAAAAGTTACGACTTTTGCATTACTTTTGGTACAGCCCTCGTATATATAAAAACTGAGGCTCTACATCAGCTGCCCACCACTTGCTAAGGTAATATTGTCCCAGTGTCCACAGCATCTTGCTAGGTGCTCTTTGGCATGTATTACCTACAAACAAGCTCAAAGTCCCTTCCTGCAATGCATTTCATTTGTGAGTAAAATGCATTGGGATGATACTGAGAACAGTAACATTTTTACAGGCCATTTTTCACCATAGTAAAGATTTTAAGCATCAAAATATGGGCTGGGGAGCCAGTCTGCCCCCATGGTCAGAACAATGCATGGAGGGGGCCTTGAGTGTATGTAAATGAAGGAGTTGGCCCAACAACAAATCTAGTCAAAATGAGCGACATTCACTCTTTTTTGTTATCTGGCCGTACAGTGCCGGGATAAGGTCATCCAGCACCCAGGGCAAAGATGCCAAACTGCACCCCCCATCCTGTTCATGATGTGCAAGCTTAGGGGATCCCACACCCAGCAGTCATTCGCTTTTCAAAATCATTGTCGCCGTCACTACCCCTTGTCAGCCTTGCAACAGAAAAAAGGCGCCCCCCCATCCCTACAGTAAACCATTGGCCCAGGGCAGCCACCCCTCCCGCCCACCCCCTTGTCCCAGCTCTGGTGCCGTATTATGTCTACATTGCTGAGATCTCCCAAAATAAGACGGACCTCATAGTGGTGGGCGCAGTTCGTTTATTGAGAACATGAACAGACAAACAAGCACAACAGGCGGCTTTAACCTTTTGGCAAAATACAGCTACAAAAATTGTAGTATTAGAATGTTGTAGTGGTGGCAGCGGTAATGATCGCTCCCTTATTCCAGTCACGAAGATGGCAGTATGGGAATGTAGTTTTTTTTTTTTGTTGTTTTCTTCACACCGTGACCAGCTAATGTTATCTGAAGGGCCAAATAAGTGCATGCAGCTTTGTCAAACAAAATAACCAGAAAAGATTTAACAAAGTCAAAAAGCTGCATATAAGTTGGTTCCTCGACAACAAAGCTGTTTCCTCGGATAAGAAAGAAACTTTTAAATATCATCGTATTCCCCCTTCTGTAAGTGTTTCAGTTTTTTTTGTTTTTTTTTTTAACAAGACAAACTCTTCAAGTCTTCAATAAGAAAGTGCAAAAAATGTACAAGGAAATTAAATCCCTTTTTTTTTTTTTTTTTTAAAAGAAGTTCATTGGATGGTTTTTGTAGGACGTTAGAAATGTGGTTATATGGCTGTCTCTGGGCATGATATGCTTCTTAATCTTCAATAAAAATTATATCGTGGGGTCTTCCCTTCCGATCCAACGGCGCTCCTTCCAGGAGTGACTCAATTGACTTCCTGTCCGCGTAACAAGGGTGCGGCCCATTTGAAGCTGCGGAGGGGAAAATAAACAATAACAGATGTATTGAGGGAAATTTACTAAGACAAGTGCAGCCAGAATCTGGAGCAATTTTCATTTCAAACTAATTACATTCTTTATTTAAACCCAGGGCAGAGAATAGGTGCGGGAACTCCCCCCTTCTGAGACACTCTTCGTCTCTGCTCTCTACCTACCTCTGAACACCGTCCCTTTGTTTCACCCCCTAACCACCTCCCAGTACCGCCCTTTTAGAGAGTACAGAACTAAGTATTATTTTGTGGTGCTAAGTAATTTGTATGGGATTTGTTAATGATCACAAGAAAAGAAGAAAATAGATCCTCCGTAGCCAGCAACAATAGACCGCCCCCCCAGCAGTAATAGATATCCCCCCCAACAACAATGTACCACCTGTTACAAAATACCACTCCAGCAACAATAGATCCACCCCTGCAACATCAACAGATTTCCAAGCAGCCAGCAACAATAGACCACTCCCTCAAGCCCCTGGGAAAAATAGACCTGCCAGCATCAATAGACCTTCCAGCATACCCCAGTACCCTGTGCCATTACCTACATTCAGTGCCAAATCTGTGTTCCCCTTGTCCCCTTGAGTCACTCCTTGTCTCCGCCCTCTACCCACCTCTGAACACTGTAGCTTGGTTCCATCACCCAACCCACCTCCCAGCACCTGCCCTTTTAGAGAGTACAGAACCAAGTATTTTTTTCTGGTGCTAAGTCATTTGTATGGGATTTGTTAATGATAAAGGTAAGCAGAAAATAGATCCTTTGCAGCCAGCAACAACAGACGCCCCCAGCAACAATGGACACCCCAGCAGTAATACATACCCCCCAAGCACCAATGTACCACTCGTTACAAAATACAGCCCCACCATAGATCCACCATTAGAACAACAGACCCCCAGCTACATCAACAGATTTCCCGGCAGCCACCAACAATAGACCACTCTCTTAGCAACTGACCCTCCAAGGAACAATAGTCCCCCACACAAAAATGGATTCCTGCAAGCATCAATAGACCCTCCAGCATATCCCAGTACCCCTTGCCATTACATGCATTCCATGCTGAAGGTGCTGAAACTGCGTTCCACCACTTTCCCGCTGAAATAAATCCCCGACTAAAACCTTTCCTTTTTCATTGCGTACCTTATTCCCTACTCCCATCCCCAATCATCAGCATGCTAATGACATTTTTCAATAAAACCTATGTTGATTACATACCTTATTTTACACCCTGTGATGTCATCACTGGAACTCTGTGCATCGTTATAAAATGCAGGCAGATCATGACTGGTGGGAGGGGCCATCAGGGTACTGTACACAGCTTCCTGAAACATCCCAGCAACCTGCCTCAGTACTCCTCCAAGGAGCTCTCAGCCCGGATGTAGTGAGCAGGCTCTTGGGAGGAGGTAAGTTAAATATAAAAATGCCCTGATGGGTGGATTTACATCTGGAGGAGTGGGCATTCCTAGGCAGCCTAGGGCTGCTTAATACACCATGGCGCAATGCGCAAAATACATGCTCTGTGGCACAATGGTATCAGGTGTGAATGGGCCATAACTTACCTTACCTGTGCCCCTTGCATATTACATAAGAGGAGCAATGTACTGTACAAGGACTGACCACAGCTGCTGCTTCCACTAACATGAGAACAGGATGGGAAAGGAGCCATGTTAGCATTTTTCACTGGTTATGAACTTTTAATGATGGGAGTAATAGGGATGCATCCAAACCCAGACTTTACCGTGATACTGAAAACGATGAATAATTGATGAGGACATCGTCTGCTCTGCACTTAGAGCACATACTCCCCTATTGTTGAGGTTCTGTCAATATGAATTATTTACAATGCACAATCAATATTACGATATGCAGACCCATGTCCTGCTGAAGAAGCTGAAAATTCCACTTTGCTGTTATGTATTTTTTTTTTTCCCCATGTAAAAGGAAAGCTCCCTTTCTATCCCTTCTATGTGCCCACATCTGTAGAACAATCCATCTTAAAGAGTTGGTTCCCCTTTACCAAAAAACGGTCTTTGCAGGTAGGGGGTGTCTGTAGATAAAAGCAAACTGCAGCTTTGACTGAAGTTGGATATGCCCTTGTTATAGGTGTAGGCCATTTACGTACCTCAAAGCCTAGCCAAAAAACTCCCAGAGATGGCATCATTCAATCCTGTCTTGTTGCTAGAATACTCAAAGCCATTACTGCTCATCCCCACTATCATAGGAGCAAACTCTCAAACCCCCACACATGCGGCCCACTATCTTCTGGTCACTGAGCTCAGAACTACTGCAATATGGGAGACAGAGCTCTTGTGAGGGGGTCTGAACTGGCTGTAAGTGTCTTAGCAACATCCTTGCAATAGGGCAGGGCACGACGATATAATCTTTGGTAGGAATGCTACCCACACCTATAGCAAAGGCATTATTCAACTTTAGATGAAGCTGCACAGTTTGCTTTAATCTACAGGCGGCCCTTACCTGCATAGGCAGTTTTTAGGTAAAGGTGAACCAACCCTTTATGATGGATTATTGTGGTTATGAACACGTCCTCTATGACAGATATATTTAAAGAAAACTTTTATCGTCCCTATTATCGGTGATTGTATTCAAACGTTGGCACTCTCAATCTTTTACTTGGTTTGGAAAAAGCAACATACCTAAAATGAATATTTTCCCAGGCTGCTATACCGTCTACAAACCCTTCCAGTTCATGTTCCTAGGGCCTTTCTCGGCTCTGTCAAGATGGCGTTCATTCATTTCCTTTGGTCCCATGGAGCCAGGAGGATTTCTTATCTCTCCCTAAGATGAGGGGTGCCATCAAACGTTGGGCCACTGTGAGTCACCCCCTCCCCCTCTGCACTGTCACCGGAGCTGCTATGTGTGTGCAGCTCTCTGGATGTCTTCACTTACTACACACCATTCACAGTATTAAGAGGGAGGAGGGGGCAGCTGTCTGTACTCTTCCTGACCCGTGGTCTCTTTCTACTAGAAGGGGGTGAGTAAGGTCTCCTCTCATCACCCTTCGCCTATTCCTAGATGAGGGTCCCCTTTATCGCCCCTTCAATCCTCCTAGCTGGGGGTCTTTCTTAACTGGTGGGGGGCCCCTATGTTTCTGGATGGGCGTCTCCCTTATCACCCCTCTGCATTCCTCCCAGTAGGTGTGTTTTTTTTTTTTACTGCAGGGGGATGAAGAGGAGTCTCTATGCTCCTGAATGGGGGTCCCCCTTAGCACCCCCTTCAGTCCTCCTAGCTGGGGGTCTTTGTAACTGGTGGAGGAGGAAGGCAGTTCCTATGTTTCTGGATGGAGGCCCCCCTTATCACCCTCATGCTGTCCTCCTAGCTGGGGGTCTTCTTTAACTAGAGGCGGTGGGAGGGGATTTCCTGGATTGGGGAATCCTCTTATCACCCCCCTGCAGTGCTCCCACCTCGGGGTCTTCTTTAACTGGAGGTGGGAGGGAAGGGAGTTACTGAATGGAGTCCCCTCTTATCACCCCCTGTAGTCCTCCTAGCTGAGGGTCTTCTTTATCTGGAGGGGAGAGCGAGGAGAATTCCTGTATTCCTGGATAAGGGGCCCATTTGATCACCCCACTGTGGTCCTCCTAGCTGTGAGTCTTCTTTATCTGGGGGGGGGGGGGTTCCTGTATTCCTGGGTGGAGGTTCCCCTCTGATCACCCCCTGCAGTCATATTATCCAGGGGTTCATTTAACTGAGGGAGAGGGGTTCCTGAATACCTGGATTGGGGGCCCAAGTCATCACCACCCTGTGGTCCTCCTGGTCAGGGGTCTCCTTTAACTGGAAGGGGGTTTCTGTATTCCTGGAAGGGTGGGAGGCATTCCCTTCTAATCACCCCCATGTACTCCTCCTGTTGAGGGGTCTCCTTCTCCTGGAGAGGGGTCAGTACACCTGGAAGTGTGTGTCTGATTATTATGGGTGCCTCTAAAATACTCAGCTCTCAGATTATTGCCCTTGGGCAGTAGTACAGAGTCCTCCCTGCCCCTTTCACACTAACCTCTGTTAGTATTAGTTGACCTGGGGGATATACTGGGGACAGACTGACCTGGGGGGGTTATACTGGGAGACAGACTGACCTGGGAAGGTCTATACTGGGA
>BLSH010344769.1:1383601-1403354 GCA_018402905.1 Glandirana rugosa | reverse complement strand
AAAGGGCTACGACGACACACAGCCCCCCCCACCCCCCGGATCTAGGATTCCCTCCATGTTGTCCAGGTTGATCTCAACCTCTAAATTTTGCCTACCCCTGCTCTATATTATTCCAACTCCACAACAGCTTAAAAAGGAGTTCCGTGCACCCCCCCCCTCCTCCGCAACAAAAAAATTAAAAGGGAGTAGCTACCCATACTGTAGCTGCTGTCTTTTAATATTTAGGACACTTACCTGTCCTGGAATCCAGTGATGTTGGTACCCCAGCCAATGTTTCCATCAGCTCTCAGGTGCTGCTGCCGCCGCCATTGCCTGTAAGGCACAGCCGGTTCTCTACTGCGCATGCCTGGTGGTGGAGGGGGGGGGGGGGCAAACTTCCAAAGTGATCTCGCCGCAGCGAGATCTCTTAGAAGTTAGGACGGGTACCTGTCACCGCAGGGGGTAGGAGGATTTTATGCTGGTTTAGCTATTGTAACATTTATTAACATGATGTTGCTGGTTTAATTGCTTTTTTTGGCATGATATATGACAGTGATATATTAATCTATACAGCATTTTCATGAGGTTTTTAGGGAGGTAACGTTGCACTCTCATTGGGGATGACTGTTGTCAGAGTCCAATTGGATTCAACTGTACTTACCTCAGAGTTTGTGACCCTACATTTATTGGTGTGATGTCTTGATGGGTGTATTTGTGAGACAACATTGTTTCATTTTAATCAATTAGGGTGGAGGGGGTATTGTCTTATTATTTTTGCTAATGTAATTTTTCGATATTTAATAAAGTTTGTATTTTTCTAAATTGAAGCCACGTGTCTCCATACAAGCAGCTACTTTATGGTTGGGGCTACAGTCTCCGTTTTGGTCCCTCTCTGTGTGTTTTTGGTTCTGGCTGGCCTGTAGCACACTGTTTATAGCTGTATATACTAAAAAGGGGTAGGGGGGCGCTTAGAGTTGAAAATGATGGGTACCAATTTTCATCAGTCTGGTTCAAAATTGAAAGCCAAACAGAACCCACATCTCCCATCCTTAGCTATGATTAAGTGCCCACCCAGGCTATACATTAAGCCGAAAAATATACAAGTTGCACCCGCCATGTACGAGCTGCACTGAGCTGATCAGCATTTCTATGAAAAAGAAAAGCAAAAGATTACACCTATTACTAGGGATGCACCAATACCGAGTATTTTTACAAGTACGAGTGAAAATGCTCCCGATACACGAAACCGGTACTTAGCGGTGCAATTTGGGTTTATACAAAATGAATGGGCGCAAATCACACTGCAAAGAATTGCATGTGATTTGAACAGGAACACTCCTGTGTGAACCCAGGCTGGTCATATTGATTTTGAGCCACACAGGAGCAATGCGGGAAACCTTGCTGCATGATGGGTTCCACCAGCTCTGGCTCCCAATCCGACTGTGGACATCTCCAGCCACACTCTCTCCCTAACCTCCAGCAGTTTGAGCCATTCACTGGGCCCCTGCTTCAACCATTTGACAGAGCTGACCAATTAGAAACCCTGTAGTCCACACTGTCAGCACTTCAAGGAGAGGAGAGAAAGCCGTGGTGATTTCAAAACCCCAAACCCGTGAAGCAGCTTCTTGTCACCTGACAGTGGGGGATCGCGGCAATCTGGTACAGTGGGACCAGAGGGGATGGGGTCCAGTGGATGGCTTGAGCCACTGGAGGTCATGCAGGGAGGTTTTCCGCGCCACTACTGTGTGAACTTAGGCTCAACATTACTATGACAAGCCTGGGTTTACACAGGAGCAGTGCAGGGAAACCACATGTGATTCGGACAGGAATCACACCGCATTCCTGTTCAAATAGTATGCAATGCTTTGCAGTGCGATTTGCACCCACTTATTAAACCACACCGCAAATGATCGGTACTTGGTATCGGCACGTTCTTGACCAAAAGTATCGGTACTCGCCGATAAAAAAAGAGGGTATCTGTACATCCCTACTTATTACAGTATATGGGCGAAAGTAAGTGGCCATACTCCTCCAAATTATTGAGTCTGGGTACACAAAGCCAGCTCCATAAGGACATGGTGTAGGAACTCGAGTGTCATTGGCAGAGCCCTGACCTCAACCCTACTGGACATCTTAAGGATGAATTGGAGCACCAATGGTGAGCCAGACCTTCTCATCCAACATCAGTTCCTCACCTCAACCCTACTGAACACCTTTTAGATGAACTGGAACGCTGGTGGTGAGCCAGATCTTCTCATCTTACATCAGTACCTGACCTCACGCATGGGCACAAATCCCCACTGACACCCTCCAAAATCTCAGAATACTAGAACTATTGCCACAAAGAGAGGGGATTGGGGCAACTCCATATAAATGACCATGGCTTTGGACTGGCATGTCAAATAAGTTCATCTAGGGGAGCACAAACTTTTGGGCATGTAATGTGTTTAATACTGTATATGTCTGATACATTCTGTCATAGTGCATTGTTGTCCTGGGCAGTGCTTTAGACTTCACTTCCACCTCTCTGATCTAATACATCTTTGGTGTAATTTCTAACAAAACGCACCATTCAAAAAACTGAGCAAGGACATGTCTAAAACGCTTTATTAGAAATGCAGAGGTGTTAACAAAGCTTAGTAAAGTAGAACTAAAAGCAAACCGTTTTCTTTTCATTGTGGATAGAACAAGGGAGGGTTAAAACCCTGGTCAGATTTTTTTGTCACCTGTGTCCCATTGGGGAGATTTTCCTTCACTTCCCGTCCTACAGCCAAACAGGAAGTGAGAGGAAATCCCTGCAAATTAAGGGAATTCCTTGGGGAGCCCCAGGCCACCAGAACTACCATCCCAATTGGAATATCTCCCCTCTATTACCCAAAATTTGGGATTTTCTTTTTCTTTCACTTTTAATGGTAAACAGGACAAATAGAGAGGGTGAAACTTCATAATGGGGACACAGGCGGCAATACAAACCTGACAAGCATTCTAATCCATCTTCACTCCATCCAAAACGGGAAAAAAAAGTTTTGCCTTTAGTTATACTTTACCCACTTGCTGACCATGCACTGTAGTTATACTGCTACAGTGCAGGCTGGCTGCGCAGAATCACGTATATATGTGTGATTTCACATTTCTGGGTAGGGGCATGCGCACTTGCCCACCCGGCTGTGCTGTCACTGTCTCCAGCACATGCCGATCACCGGTTCCCGCCAATGATTTATGACCAGGACCCACCAATCGCCGGAGCGAGTGAAAGGAAAGAGCTTTCTGTAGGTAAATAACATGAAGCTCTCTTCTGACAGAGGTGATGTGTCATTTTTTGTTTCCCTGCAAAGCACATCCCTTAGTAAAAGCACCACAAAGTAAACACATAGTTAGGCACACATTTAACCCTGGGTTGTTCCAGATGTTAACCCCTTCCCAATTAGTGTCATTAGTACAGTGACAGTGTACATTATTAGCACTGATCATTGTATAAGTGTCACTGGAGATGTCAGTGGCAGTTAGTCAGTTCCCCCCAGTGTCAGTTAGTGAAAGATTGACCACTGCAGCACTGCAGTCCCACTGGATGTAGCAGATTGCCATCATTAGTAGCATAAAATTTTTTTTTAATTATATAGCCTATAGTTTATAGGCACCATAACATTCATGCAAACCAATCAATATACACTTATTGGGATCTTTTAAAATCAAAAAAATGTAGCAGAATACATTTTGGCCTAACTTTATGAAGAAATTAGATTTTTTTAATGGATATGTTTTATAGCAGAAAGTAAAACGTTTTTTTCAAAATTTTTGGTCTTATTTTGTTTATATTGCAAAAAAACAAAAACAAACAGTGGTATCATCAAAGGAAAGCTCTATTTGTGTGAAAAAAATGATACAAATTTTGTTTGGGTACAGTGTTGCATGACCGCACAATTGTCAGTTAAAATAACGCAGTCCCGGATAGCAAAAAATGGCCTGGTCATGAAGGGGGTAAAATCTTCCGGAGCTGAAGTGGTTAACAAGGGAACAAGGGATGAATACTTCACACACAGTTACACTGTTCCAGCCTGGACCAATGTAACTTTGTATATACCATACCTGGCCAATGCCCCTGGAAACTGGAAGTCACTGAAATAGACACTGCTACTACACCGCTACTACAGTGACCTCCATTTGCTTCCGGGTCCTGTGCTGAGTGGCTGACATGCTGCATTCTGAACACAGGAGGTTAGTAACTCGGCACAGTTGCCATTCAGGGAATGCTTTGCATTTTCAGAATAAAAGCAAATCGTTCTAATTGGAGGAAGTGGAAAGTGACGTCTACTTTGTCTAATCAGAGAGGGCTTGAGTGATTTCCAACTTCCAGGAGCATGGGCCAGGTATGGTATATCATAGTTACTTTGGCTCAAACTGGACTAATGTAACGATGAATGAAATATCCATACCTAGAATTCATCTTTAAGTGATTGATCCATACAGTTTATAGACTTGGGAGGTTCTAACCTGGACTGTGGCTTCTCCTCCTCGGTTGGTCAGCCGGCTTAGAATACTGCGCTCGGACATCTGTAGACGGGCTGCCACCGGGGGTATCCGGGACAGCATGGAGGGCAAACGGGTCACATCGGCCTTCATGTCGCTCAGCAGCTCTTCCAGCTGGTTCAGCACTGTCCACAAGTTACAAACCAAAAAAAAATTACATGATCACATCCATCTATTCTTCTGTTTTTCTGCAGATCAAAAACTTCAAGCAGATCAAGGTCATTTTTCATGCTTAGGGGGCTGTCCCCCCAATTCTCTGCTGTAGGGAAACAGGGCCACTAGCTGCAATGTCACCTGCACCAGCTAGGGTTCCGTCACCAAGCACAAATATCTTCATGAACTCACAAACATAATGCAGAAAAAACTGATGGAGGAGACATATCAATAATAACATGAGTCACTGTAAAGACTGTTATATCTAAAGGGATGCTTTTTTTTTATCATACATTGCTGGGTGGGAGGCGTGTAAGCATCACTGACCTTTGTGTAGGACGGCATTAGCAGGCTTGTTCCCTGCCAGAGACTCTTTGGAGAGATGCTGATGGCTCTCAGCAAGGCACTCCACTTCGGCCAGTCGGGCATTCAGTGCCATGGCTGGGTGGTTGGGGTCCTGGGTCATATTGAGATAGGCTGCTCTTCTCAACTGTTCTTCAATTACAAGTGCTTGTTCCAGAAGCTACAGGAAACACATACGTTCCATTAGAACAGGCTTTCTCAACCTTTTCTACACAAAGGAACCCTTAAAAATACTTTCCGGTCTCAGGGACCCCCTGCTAATAATGACTATATCTACAACTCATGATACATTAGTGTGATGGTCAGTGGGAAGAATGCTCCTTACACTTGTGGTCATTAGGAAGCGCTTCCCCCTTACAGAGAACTAAGATTATTGGTGTCAGTGGAAACTTATCTGAGAGGCAAAACGTGGTCATTGCTCAAGGAACCCGCAGTAAATTTTGGCAGAACCCTAAGTTATTAATGGAAGCCTGGTTGAAAAACCTTGCATTCGATTTTGCTGATCCATTCATTGTGTGCCCATAAGTACTGATCTTTCTCTTTTCTCTGTTGTAAGGGGAAGGGGAGAGATCAGCACTGTAAACAGTGCCATGTATGACCAATCACAATGTACCCAGCTCCTAGGATCAGCTGGGTACAGTGTCTCCAGCTGTCTAATAATACACCTGCCAGTTTGGGCACCCAATGGCTATTTATCCAGTGCCATTCATAAAAGGCACTGCGTAAATTAACTTATTTCCCACCACACTATAGCCGAAAGACAGCTACAGCACGGCTCTCCAGGATGTTCATGGATGTCCTCCTTTGTGCGTGCTCTGTGACCACTGTGTCCTTTGGACACAGATGACAGTAAGGGGCCTATCACAGAGGCGCTTTACCATTGCAACCCCATTCAGTGCAGGCTATCAGTTCCCATCAGTGCAGGTTATTAGTACCCATCAGTGCAGGTTATCAGTGCCAATCAGTGCAGGTTATTAGAAGCCATCAGTGCAGGTTATCAGTGCCCATCAGTGCAGGTTATCAGTGCCCATCAGTGCAGGTTATCAGTGCCCATCAGTGCAGGTTATCAGTTATCAGTGCCCATCAGTGCAGGTTATCAGTGCCCATCAGTGCAGGTTATCAGTGCCCATCAGTGCCAGGTATCAGTGCAGCCATGTCAGTGCCCATCAGTGCAGCTTATCAGTAGCCATCAGTGCAGCTTGGTCAGTGCAGCCTCGTCAGCACACATCAGTGAAGAAGAAAAAATTATTTGAAACATTTTATAACAGAAACTAAGAAAAAAAGTATTTTTTCTTTCAAAATTGTCGGTCCTTTTTCGTTTTTTTAGCAACAAATAAAAAAACCCAGTGGTGGTTAAAGCGGAGGTCCGGGCTAAAAAAATACACATACAGTAGCTGCTGACTTTTAATATTAGGACACTTACCTGTCCTGGACTCCAGCGATGTCAGCACCCGCCGCTGATCTTCGGATCGGGGGACGGGTGCAGCCGCTTCCATCGCGGGTAAGGGAACCCGGACGTGTAAGCAGTACAGCTTCACGCCGGGCACCTTACCGCGCATGCGCGAGCTCTGCCACGCTCTGCTACTGGCCAGGCGGCCAGTAGCAGAGCGAGCAGGGAGGAGGGAGCCGGCTTCTGACGTCATCTGCCGCGTCCGCCGGCCAGAACTCCCGGAAGTGTGGAAAAGGACACCTGTCTAAAGACAGGTGTCCTCTTCCCCCTCCCCCCCGAAAGGTGCCAAATGTGACACCTGAGGGGGGGAGGAATCCAACCAGCGGGAGTTCCACTTTAGGGTGGAACTCCGCTTTAAATACCACCAAAAGAAAGCTCTATCTGTCTAAAAAAAATGCAAAAAATTTAGTTTGGGTACAGTGTTGCATGACCACATGATTGCCATTCAAATTTTGACAGCGCTGAATGCTGAAAATTGGTCTGGGCAGGAAGGGGGTGAAAGTGCCCAGTATTGAAGGGGTTAAGGGCAAGCAATCCACCGTTGAAAAACAGACAATGATATGTGAGTGGTTAAAGTAGACCTATACTCAAATGCAAACATAAATCTATAGTAACAGTCTGCTATGGATATATAAAGAGTAGTAGACAGGTCCACTTCTGTCAGCATGTGTAAAGGGCTAGACACATGGTCATGTGACCTCTGCTAATGGGTAGGCTTTCAGTCTGAAAGCCGATGATTCCCTTTTAGCAGAAATAACACGATCAAACAGCACAGAGGGAAGCTTTGAACAGCATTTTTTCCAGTAAAGGAATGCATTTTTCTCCCTTCTATTACCCTTTATTTTTTTATCTTGACAGGACGATTAACAGGTCCACTTGGATGTGTATATTACCACCATAATGCTTTGCCACTTGCACAACTCAACATAAATCACTATTACCTTAAATCTTCGAGCCAGAAATTTATTCTTCATTTCCAGGTAGTTTCCTTTGTGTATCTCAGATTTAAAAGGCTCATTTAATATTAAGTAGCAAGGGTCGTTTTGTATATCCTGCCAGCGGGCATAGCCATGTCTGTAGGGGATAGCAATGAAGGATGACAACTGCTGGACGGACAATTATTAGTGATACCAGGTATGCCAAGTCAACAATTAATCTGCAAACAAAGAGGGATTATCTGGAGAGAAGGCCATGCAATAATAAATACATCTCCTCCCTGGGGTGACTTAACCTTTAATTACCAATAAATAAAGAGCAAGGATCGGAACCCCGCTGGGTTACACTAGTCCTGATAAACACAGAGGAGCCTCATGCTGACAGTAATGAAAAGGTCATTACGGCTAAGAGTGATTTTAGGGGTTATTAATGTGTAGATGGTGCAGCGGGAATCCCATTGAGTCAAAATAATTAAAACGTTTTAGGCATTTAAAAAAAAAAAAAGCTCCAATCAAAACAAAAACACATAAGATGAGTTGGCAGATAATTGAGATTTGGGGGAAATCCTTACCTCTTAACAATCTGTACCTGAAGGTTTTTATTATTGGAAGAGCATCTGGTTTTCTGTGCTCATTAAATTTTTAATTATAATACTGTAAATAGTAATTTTTTTTAGTATTATTATTAATAAAAATGAATATAATAAAAGTATTATTATATGAATTGTATTAATACAAACTGTAATAATAAAAATTTATAATATTATTTATATTATTTGTAGTATTAAAATATATGTAATTATTTCATCATTTTCTGCATGATTGTGCTGCTGCATATTGTGACATGTCAGGAAAGTATTTATCAAGACATTAAGTTACTAAAAGCTTACTAAAAGGGGAGCAGGCTAAGGTATCTGAAATTCAGATTATGCACTACAAACCAACAACTGTCCTACATTCTGTTCAGATCTACTAAGCTGCCTGTAATGCCTTCACCTTGGAAACTATAAAAAAAACAACTGAAACATCTGCTGAAAATACTCAAATATCATCCTCTGTTCCACCACAGAAGGGTTCTCCAAACTCTGAAAGCAAAGGGCCAGGGGAGCTAGAAAATGTCCGAACATTGGTATTAGGGGAATTATTAGTGCCTCATCTTTGGTAGAAGTGAGAATAATTATGCCCTATTGTTGGTGTCAGTGGGAGGAATAGTGCCCCATAGTTGATGTAAGTGGGAAGAATCGTTTTCCCATCATTGGTGTCAGTGGGAGGAATAGTTTTCCTGTCATTGGAAGGAATAGTTTTCCGGTCATTGGTGTCAGTGGGAAGAATAGTGCCCCATCATTGGTATCAGTGGGAGGAATAGTGCCCCATTATTGGTATCAGTGGAAAGAATAGTGTCCCATTATTGGTATCAGTGGAAAGAATAGTGCCCCATTGTATGTGTCATCGGGGGGGGGGGATGCGGGAATAGTGCCCCATGACCTAGATAATGGTAAGCAAAAGGCCACATTTGGTGACCACTGCATTACAATGAGGGAACTGCATTCAGCATCCTCAAAGGATACGTGACAATTCCAGCAAGCAACCAGTAATCGTGCCTCCTGTGCCATATGTCATAGATTTTGCCAGAAGAGACGGCGGCTCTTTCTTCATTCTGCCATAACGTATGGAGTTCTGAAACACAAAAACAAACCATATCGCATAAGGATTTTTGGCAGATAGGAGGTACAACCTCAATTCACAATGAGTACTGTTAAGCAATACATTTGTATACACCTACCTAAGCGTCAATGCTACATTATACAAAGACATTGTAGACAATGGTGCCCTTCTAACCTTGTGGTAAACGTTTGGTGAAGACTCTTTTCTGTTCCACCATGGCTGTGCTCCCTCTGTGTGCAAAGCCAACTCCATAAAGACATGGTGTGACCAGTTTGGTATGAAGGAACTCGAGTGTCCTGCACAGAGCCCTGACCTCAACCCTACTGAACACCTTTGGGATGAACTGGAATGCCGAATGAGAGCCAGGTCTTCTCATCCAACATCAGCACCTGACCTTACAAATGGTCACAAATTCCCACAGACACCCTACAAAATCTCGTGGAAAGCCTTCCTAAAACAGTGGAGGCTGATAAAGGAGGCGACTCCATATTAGTGATCATGGGGAGGGGAACTCCATAACAATGGCCATTGTTTTCTAATGAGATGACCAGCTCCATAAAGACATGATTTCACCAGTTTGGTATGAAGGAACTTGAGTGTCCTGCACAGAGCCCTGACCTCATCCCTACTGAGAACCTTTGAAATGAATTGAAACAACAATTGTGAGCCAGGTCTTCTCATCCAACATCACTACCCGACCTCACACATGTTCTTTCAGCTCATGGGATATAAAATTCCCACAAACACTTGAAGTTCTTGTAGACATTCTTCCTAGAAGGGTGGAGGCCTCTAGTCACAATTGGAATAGGGGAGTAACTCATAGCAATTTCTATAGTTTTGGAATGGGATGTCCAAGAAGCTCATGGGATGGTCAGGTATCCACAAAGTTCGGCCTATAAAGTCCATCTACAGTGCATCCGAAAAGTATTCACAGTGCATCACTTTTCCACATTTTGTTATGTTACAGAATATGTAAAAAGGAAATCAAGGACGCAAAAATTCAAAACGAACGAAAGATTGCAAAAGATAGTAGGACAAACCCCAAAAAATGCTTCAAGTGTATTAATAGTAAAAAAAGGTCAGGACTGAGCATGT
The DNA here is from genome assembly GCA_018402905.1 of Glandirana rugosa. Lineage (NCBI taxonomy): Eukaryota > Metazoa > Chordata > Amphibia > Anura > Ranidae > Glandirana > Glandirana rugosa. The sequence goes on along the minus strand of BLSH010344769.1, from coordinate 1,393,187 downwards.
AGGCCCTTTGCAAAATAATCTAGAGTGTGTGACTGAGGACAAAGAGAAGGCAAACTTATTAAATACTTTCTTCAGCTCTGTGTATACAAAGGAGCATGGGGGAGCTCATGTCCACAATGGGGTTGGTAGTGACACAGCCACAAATGATCCACAATGGCTCAAAAGTGAAATAGTCCAGAAGTATTTAGACAGAATAAAGGTAGATAGGACCTGGACCAGATGGCATTCACCCGCGGATCCTAAAGGAATTGAGCTCTGTAATTTCAAAGCCATTGTATCTAATTTTTAGGGACTTCTTAATGACTGGAATAGTACCACTGGGTTGGCGTAGGGCCAATGTGGTGTCCATATTTAAAAAGGGATCTAAGTCTTTACCAAGTAACTATAGACCTGTTCGTTTAACTTCTATAGCTGGGAAGATACTGGAGAGTTTAATAAAAAGACCCCATAGATGAGATCTTGTTGGAAAAAAATGTTTTAAGCAACAGACAGCATGGATTCATGAAAGACAGAAGTTGCCAAGCAAACCTGATTTCTTCTTTATGAGGTGGCAAGTAAAAACTTGGACAGAGGGGTGGCTATGGACGTGGTGTACTTGGATTTTGCTAAAGCGTTTGACACCGTTCCCCACACACGGCTAATGTGTAAGGTAAAGTCTACAGGCTTGGAAAGATCAGTTTGTAAATGGATAGAAAACAGCCTAAAAGACCAAATTCAGAGAGTAGTGGTTAATGATTCTTATTCTGAATGGTCTAAGGTTATCAGTGGTGTACCCCAAGGGTCAGTGTTGGGACCCTTACTTTTCAGTATATTTATAAATGATATTGGGTTTGGGATTAAAAGTACCATTTCAGTGTTTGCAGATGACACCAAGCTATGCAGTGGAATAACTTCCTTACAGGATGTCTCCGACACAGAAGCAGACCTCAATGAACTGTCTAATTGGGCGACTATGTGGCAAATGAGGTTTAATGTTGATAAATGTAAAGTTATGCATTTGGGGACTAAGAATATGCATGCATCGTACATACTAGGGGGAGTACAACTGGGGGAATCCATAGTGGAGAAGAATCTAGGGCAGGGGTCCTCAAACTATGGCCCTCCAGCTGTTCAGGAACTACAATTCCTATCATGCCTAGTCATGTCTGTGAATGTCAGAGTTTTTCAATGCCTCATGGGATGTGTAGTTCTGCAACAGCTGGAGGGCTGTAGTTTGAGCAAATTGGATCATGCTTTGCTGGGGTTTTTTGCCTTCCTCTGGATCAACTGTGGGGGAAGGATTGTATATGGGATTGCATGGTTATATAAAATTTTTCTATTTTTTTTTTGGTTTAACTGGATGGACTTGTATCTTTTTTCAACCTGACTATGTAACAGCCTTATTCCAAAATTGATTAAATGCATTATTTTCCTCACAATTCTACAAACAATATCCCATAATGACAATGTGAAAGAAGTTTGTTTGAAATCTTTGCAAATTTATCAAAAATAAAAAACTAAAAAAAAATCCCAAGTACATAAGTATCACAGCCTTTGCCATGACATTCAAAATTGAGCTCAGGTGCATCCTGTTTTCACTGATCATCCTTGAGATGTTTCTACAACTTGGTTGGAGTCCATTTGTGGTAAATTCAGTTGATTGGACATGGTTTGGAATGCACACCGCTGTCTATATAAGGTCCCACAGTTAACAGTGCATGTCAAAGCACAAACCAAGCCATAAAGTCCAAAGGATTGTCTGTAGACCACAGAGACAGGATTGTATCCAGGCACAGATCTGGGGAAGGGTACAGAAAAATGTTTGCAGCATTGACGGTCCCAATGAGTACAGTGGCCGCCATCATCCATAAAAAGAATACGTTTGGAACCACCAGAACTCTTTCTAGAGCAGGTCATACAGCCAAACTTAGTGAGGTCACCAAGAGCCCGGTGGTCACTCTGACAGAGCTCTAGCGTTTCTCTGTGGAGAGATGAGAACCTTCCAGGAGAACAACCATCTCTGCAGCACTCCACCAATCAGGCCTGCATGGTAGAGTGGCCAGACAGAAGCCACTCCTCAGTAAAAGGCACATGACAGTCCGCCTGGAGTTTGCCAAAAGACACCTGAAAGACTCTCAGACCATGAGAAGCAAAATTCACTGGTCTGATGAAACAAAGATTGAACTCTTTGGCCTGAATGACAAGATGCATGTCTGGAGGAAACCAGGCACCACACTCATCACCTGGTCAATATCATCCCTACAGTGAAGCATTGTGGTGGCAGCATCATGCTGTGGGGATTTTTTTCAGTGGCAGGAACTGGGAGACTAGTCAGGATCGAGGGAAAGATGAATGCAGCATTGTACAGAGCAGCTCAGAACCTCAGACTTGGGCAAAGGTTCATCTCCCAACAGGACAACAACCTTAAGCACACAGCCAAGATAACAAAGGAGTGGCTATGGGACAACTCTGTGAATGTCCTTGAGTGGCCCAGCCAGAGCCAAGACTTGAACCCGAATGAATACCTCTGGCGAGATCTGAAAATGGCTGTGCACTGACGCTTCCCATCCAACCTGATGGAGCTGGAGAGGTCTTGCAAAGAAGAATGGAAGAAACTGCCCAAAAATAGGTGTGCCAAGCTTGTAGCATCATACTCAAAAAGACTTGAGGCTGTAATTGGTGCCAAAGGTGCTTCACCAAAGAATTGAGCAAAGGCTGTGAATACGTATGTACATGAGATTTTTTTTTTGTTTTTTTAATTTTAATAAATTTGCAAAGATTTCAAACAAACTTCTTTCACATTGTCATTATGGGAAATTGTTTGTAGAATTTTGAAGAAAATAATTAATTTAATCCATTTTGGAATAAGGCTGTAACATAACAAAATGTGGAAAAAGTGCAGTGATGTGAATACTTTCCAGATGCACTGTATGTAAATAATAATAAAGGTCTGCAAACCACTTAAAATGGCACAATTTCAACCTGCTCTTACAACAATAGGAGCAAACATACCACATTCAAAGAAAGCTCTTGTGATAGAATACTATGTATCATGTATAGAAGCACTAAAGTAAAATGGATACAAATATCTCAGTATGTTAAAGCAGTTCCTATTTTTTTTTTTAAATAAACATGTTATCCTATCCACCCGGTGGGGGAGACGGAGACCACGGGTGGGGGTGGTCCCCAGCCTGGCGACCCATTTGGGTTTGGCTCTGGCTGGAGAGGGTCAGCTGGAGGTACTGAGTGCCCCCCCTCTCCGCCGGGACCTACCGGGCTGGGGTCATGTTTACCCGGGGGCGTCACTCTGCGTACATGGGCCAGTGGCAGGAACAGACAGGAATAGCCGACTATGGCTATTGAAGTTGCTGCATCACCCAGGCCGTCACAATGGGCCTCCCAGGGAGGGACAGGGCCCTTTGGGCTGCTACCTCCCAAATCGCTTATTTTGCAAAGTGAATTTATTTCTTGCTATACTATACCATGCTAACAAGATGGCCTCATTGTTGTATGTCTAACTATTTGTATTTTACACTGTGATCTAAATAAACATTATACAAAAAAATAAACATGTTATAAGAATAGGGAGAAATTGTTGCTCTAAACAAATCTAATTGGCTAGTAGGTCATTGAATCAGCGGCCAGCAAAAATTGGTGAACTCCAATAGTGAACATATAATTATGGTGCAGCGCTATGATTATAATGAAATGTCCATATAATGAAAGTCCATAAATTAGACGAAAAAGGTGATCTTCCTTGAAGCAATATAAAAGAGGAGATGACGCTCCACCAGCACCATACACACTGCCTCTTACCCTCACTCCAGGACCCTTATTACAGGGGTCAAACCAGCAGGAGATGTATAATGGATTAGCCTGCATCCACCACACCACAATCAGACTGTCCACAGCAATTACGGATATTTCCGATCACCAGGTTCCAACCACTAGACCGAAACCACAAGCTCCAAGTTCCAAGTCACCATTTCGAAGATCCCAGCAGGAGGCTCAGTCATCAGCTTCCAGAGAGTCCCATACAGACAGAACACCGGCTGATGAAGGGGGAGTGTTGAGCCCCTGAATCGCGTTGGCTGTTCCATAATATTAAAAAATGTTTTAAAAGTCTGTGCAAGCTGGTGTGGCACTCCCATCCTTTTAAAACCGAAACCTACTCTGTGTAATGGCATTGCACAGAGCGGCCTCAAACCTCCTCTTCTGGGGTCCCCCACCAGTGATCTAGACTCCTCCATTTCTGCATGTGCCACTCACTACTCATGTCAGGCTGTGTGTGTCCATAGACACACACAGTATGGCTCAGCCCCACACCCCGCTGCCTCCTCACAGGATTTGTTTGAGGGCAAAAGGAGCAAATGGCTGCCACTGATGCCTCTGTACCCTGTGAGGAAATAGAGAGCAGTGATGATGCACTCAGGCACAGATCTGTATTGAAAGAGGAGCCAGTAAAGTATTTAGGGGGGCTTGGGGAGCTGACAATGGAAGGTTTTTTACACTAATGCAAAAAAAATAAAATAAAACACCTTATGCCTTTACAAGCACTTTAAATCATGATTAATACAGTAAAAGTATCTGCTACACTATTTACCCAGTTTGCATTCAAAGGAAAACATGCCTGTACATAGGCAAAGGCAGCATAACGTATTCATTTAACCACTTGACCCCCAAGGTCTTTTCTGGCACTCTTTGTTTACATGTAACAATCTGTATTTTTTGCTAGAAAATTTCTTAGGTCCCCCAAATATTAGATATATATTTTTAAATGCAATTTTGATTGGAAAAAATACACTTTTTTGAATTTGCAAATACAAAGAAAAAAAAAAAAAACACAATACATAACCCAATTTTTGGGTAAATCAACAGATATTATGTGGAGTAAATAGGTACCAAACATGTCATGCTTTAAAATTGTGCACAAACTACGTAAATGCTACTATCCATTGGTGAAGCTTTAAAAACCACTTTAGATTTACAGAGGTCTGGTGCTAAAATTGCTGCCCACGATCTCGCGTTTTAAGTGATACCTCACGTGTGTGGAACGATCACTGTTTACATGTGTGTGGGACCGACGCGCGTGTTCACCTTGCGCACAAGCACGGGGAGATGGCGGCACTTTAAAAACATTATTTATATGGATTTTTGTCGTTTTAATTTTTTCTTTTTAATTGTAAACATCCCTTGTGACAGCAGTAGACATGTAACAGGTACTCTTTATGGAGAGATCTGGGGTCTTATAGACCCCAGTTTCCTTCTCTGCCCTTAAAATCATTTGATTACACCAAAATTGGTGAGATCAAATGTTTTTTTAAAAATGGTGCCGTTTACATCCGGAGAAACTGAAAGTGATGTAAGGTCATCGCTTCCAGGTTACTATATCATAGACCTGAACAAAGCCAATCTGGTCTTCTTGTTTGGCTCTATAATCAGCTGGAGGAAGCACTGGCCAGTCGATCGGATGTCCCGGTGGGACGGGGGATCCCAGTAAAGTCACGGAAGGTGGTGGGAGGGGGGATGTCCCACCCGCACTTTGTAAAAACAATCCAGCAGCTAGTTAGCCGACCATTGTCATCTAGTTAGCTGCAGGCATCATCTTGGTACAACCACTTGAAGTCCAGCCACATACTGATACATTGCTGGTCGGCAAGTGGTTAATAGCTGATGGTAAGAACAAATAAAAGCGATAAGCCGAGCCAGACCCTGACAATTTAAAGAGGGGGAGAACCAGTTTCATGGGTAAGGGAACATCCTTTCTTAACCACTTGCCACCAAATCACGCACCTGTACGTCATTGGCTTCAATTGGTTGTACTGGAGTGATGAATGCAGCTGAAGGCATCACCCCGGTACCGTTTTTTTTAGAGCCAACGGTCGGCTTTCTTGTAGTAGCAACCAAAGGATTGCAATAGAATTGCGCTGAGAGAATGTGTGCAGCTGCTGGCACATCACTAGACATAGTGTAAAAACATAGGTAAACAATAGTGCAGCGTTAAAGGGTAAAAAACATATATAAACAAAAAAAGCTGATGTTGACAGTTGGTTCAGAGATATTACTCTCAGTATCACAAAATATAAAGAAAAACCACTCTAAATCAACGTGAAATATCTATGGTGGTCAAAAACATGATAATCAAAAGGGTGGTGAGATACAAACAACAAATCCTAAATTAAACGTCTATTAGATAGAAATCAATAGTCCAGAAAAGGTTGTGAAAATGTGAATCCCATAAAAGATCCGTGAGCTGCCAGTTTGCCCGACAAGGTTAGCCATGTGTCGGGAGCCTGTCCCTTGAGGACTGATATCTTCTACCTATTTTTTGGGTCAATCGGATATCCCTAACAACCAATCGGTTGGTCGTGGTGGCCCGATTCGCCCTATGCCGGCTTCCCGTTGGTCCCCGTTTGGCTCCCCGTGCAGGACTGGCTGTGTAAGTTAACTAGAACTTATCATCTGTGTATATATATTAAGTATCCTCTGAGTGGGTACTCATGGACTAATCTATTATCTCTAATGTATTATCCTCAGCATTAAACCCCGGATGAGTGGCTGAAACGCCATGAAATGCGTTGGGTTGTTTACTTTGGACCCCCAACTAGTAGCCATCGGTCTCGATTGCCAAGACCTGGTTGTCATACCACATATCTACACATTTTTAACTGAGCTGTATACAAGATGTATGAATCTAGTTTAGAATTTTTTATTGTCAATATACATGTGTGGTGACCTGTGTATGTATATACAATATTTTCTATTACCATACTTATATCCATATGCCTTTGATTGCTCTAATATGCACCACATGTAACAAGACAGTGTATTACTATTATGATTTTTGATGATTCGCAGTATCAAATGTAATAAATGTGCAGAATTTTCATATATTACGGTTCTCGTGGTCATGTTATGGGTGATGCAATCATGGTTTTGTATTTATATACTGTTTTACATGGTTTTTATACACAGTCCCCATGCTTAGATACGCGTAGGTAGTCCTCACTCAAGCCCCAATTTTTTCTTCCTTCTTTTTTAATGCATTTTCATTATCAGGGGTGGAGGCCCACCTACCAGGCCATGCCAGGCCACATGTCTCTTAACCAATCGGGAAGTGTTGGATAAGGTTGGAGTGATTTTCTGTAAATGCATGTTTGACTCAATATCAGCAGTATTTTTCCGGTAAGGCTGGGTTCACCCCTATGCGAATTGGATGCGGCTTACACCACATCCAATTCACATGACACTTGAAAACACATCGTTTTCAATGTGTCAGATTCACATTGGTGCAGTGCATTCGCACTCGGCATTGCACAGAAAACATGTGCATTTTATGTGCAATGCGGTGCGAATTCCCAGCCTATTAAGTTCAATGGGAACACATGTAGCACTGAGATGAGTTCCGCACTGAACGGGGATCTTTCCCCCTGCTCGCGGCCCCTCCCCCTCCCTGCCCCCGCAGCTGCTGCATGGTGAGAACGGACAGAGGTCGCCGAACGGCAACTCCGCCCCTTCTCGGCAGCAGACAGGCTGGAATTCGCACCACAATGGTGTGAATCCAGCCTCAGCGTGCAGGCTTTACACATTGGTGGTGGACCACAGAGTGATGGTGGAGTTTTCTGATATTCTGTTCCCTCACCAATCAGAGCCTTTATGGGATTCACCTTTTCACAATAAGATTATTGTTTTCTGGACTATTGATTTCTAATAGATGTTTGATTTACGATTTTTTTGTTAGTATCTCAATACCCTTTTGATTTTAATGTTTTGGACCACCATAGATATTTCACATCGAATTAAAGTGGTTTTACTTTATATTTTGCGATACGGAGAGTGATATCTCTGAACCAGCTGTCAACAGCTACTTTTCTTTATATATGTTTTTTACCCTTTAGCGCTGCACTATTGAATCTTTGTAATAACAACCAATGTGGCTAAGCAGCGGGAACCCCCTGACGGCTCGCCCGGGCTCTCATGTCTCACGGGGAGACCTGAGACACCAACCGGCCCGTCCACTGGCTGGTCCCAAAGACACCGAACAAAGCCGGAATTGGATGTCTTGGATGTAGTAACCCAGAAGCAATGTCACAACGTCACTTCCAGTTTACTCGGCAGTCAGCGGTGCCAGTTTTAAAAAACCCAAAGTATTCAAAAACGTCGATCTTGGCATTTTGAATACTTTCAAGTGCAGGGGAGGGGTTTGGGGTCTTTTAGACCCCAGATCCCTCCATAAAGAGTACCGGCTACTGCCTAGTACTGTCACAAGGGATGTTTACATTCCTTCTGACAGCAATAAAAGTGATCAGAATTTTTTTTTTAAGGGACAGTGTAAAAATAATAAAAAAAAAAAATGAAAGCGTTCCATCCATCCGTGCTAACGCGCCAAAGCAAACGCATTCACAAGTCGCTCCTGAAAATGTAAACAATGTTCAAACCATACATGTGCGGTATTGTCCCGATTGTGAGAGCGAGAGCAATAATTCTAGCCCAAGACCTCCTCTGTAGCTCTAAACAGGTAACCGTTAAAAATATTTCAAAGCATCGCCTATGGAGATTTTTAAATACTGCAGTTTGTCGATATTCCACGAGTGTGCGCAATTCTAAAGCCTGACAAGTTAGGTATCTATTTACTCGGCGTAACATCATCTTTCACGTTATACAATAAAATTGAGCTAACTTTTACTGTTTAGTTTTTTTGTTTTTAATTCATTGAAGTGTATTTTTTCCAAACAAATTGTGTTTGAAAGGCCGCTGCGCAAATACAATGTAACATTAAAATATTGCAGCAACTGCCATTTTATTGTCTAGGGTCTCAGCTGAAAAAAAATATATATATAATGTTTGCCGGGTTCTAAGTAATTTTCTAGCAAAAAATATTGATTTTAACTTGTAAGCAACAAATGTCAGAAATAGGCCTGGTCGGCCTTCTAGAACTGACCCACTTTCAGCAGCAGCCAACAAAGGGGTCAACTTTGCCCAATCCTAATATTTAATCTTTGACGTGGGCACTGACGTATAATCACCAGCCATCCTTTCCCTGCAGTAGTCCATCTCTGCCCTTTACCACGCGGCCATAAAAAAACACGTCACTCTTCTGCTTCTCTCCAGGTATCTGTTTATTCTATATTATGGGGAGGTGTGACACCATCACTTGGTTTTGTAATGGCCGGGGCCAGGGGAAATTACTTGTACCCACTGGAATTTCATCTAACAACCAGAATCTCCAGGGTATAACAAAATCTGACTCCTGGTTCAAGGTAACCCACAACCACTGAACAAAACACCGCCAGTTAAAATTCATTACCTGTGAACCCGCCATCTGCAATATTAAACATAAATTTAAATTTTCCCCCATCTTCTTGTTTCCCGCTTTCATCTTCTTGTTTGATACAGTTTTCTCCATTTTGTTGCTTCACACATTCTTCTTTTTCCTCAGGTTTGCTGTCGTCTTCTGTAACAAAAAAAAAAAAAGAAAAAAGGACACGACTTTGTTATTTAATTGTTTCAGCACAGGAAAAAAGAAAAAAAAAAAAACAATGTCTTCTGCTGTCGTTTGGACTCCTTTTTCTTCTTACACACTTCGTTGTTTTACCTCTTTTGACAT
>BLSH010344769.1:1362250-1383591 GCA_018402905.1 Glandirana rugosa | reverse complement strand
AAATCCGTCTATATTTTCTGTGTTAGAGTACGTCGAGGTATTAGTAATTATGTAGTTACTATATAAAAAAAAATTTTACGTTCGTAAAGTCCATGGACTTAAACTGGACCGTAATCGGAGGACGTCTAGGACATGTCGTCCCCGCTGGCCGAACGTCGGCTGGTTCAGAAGGAATTGGCAGATACCAGCTGATCTTATACCCATGTGCACTTAGCTTTAGGATGCTTTCACACTGATGCAGTTATTATGTGTGTGGGCTACCAGCACTTTGCCATAGACTTCTATTGCATTAGGTGGTTTGGTGCGTTTTTTGAAAGAGCACCAAAATTCCTGCAGCACAGAGACATGCTAATCTCTCTGTCACTGTGCTCTCTCCTCCTATCAGCATACAAACTGATTGGCTCCTTCTATTGCTTCTTCCTGTCACATTCCAGCCCTGCTGTACAGGATCTGCAGGAGGCTAATGCCAGGTCAAATTCAGGTACCTGAAATGCTTGCATTTTAAAAAAAAATATATCATTGATGTATTAATGATTATGGAGCTGCATGAGATTGTGTCTTTTATATCTGCCTAAAGCAGTGTTTCTCAACCTTTTTTCAGTCAAGGCACCCTCTAAAATGTTGGACAGTCTCGAGGTACCCCATTCTAAAATGTAAAAAACGATTCTAATAGTTTTACATAATGCATCAACATCCACACATGTAGGACACCCAACGTTCAAGGTGATGATTAATTCTTCCTAATCCAATACACTTTTGCATACTGGTACTGACTAGTATTCTAATGTTTCTCTTCTCCTTCAATTTTTCTCCATCACTCAGCTAATGTGACCCCAACACTGACAGAGAAGGGGCAAGGGAGGGTCAAACAAGGATGCTGTGCAGACGACAAACATCCTCCTTGTCAACTGATGATGTCCATTGGTTGTTAGGACACCGGCAGCTAGAAGGTTGTAATGGTGCACAATGAAAACCTGTTGCTTTGTGTAACTAAAGGCAGGCTTCATCCGTCTGCTGGCTTGTGTACAATTTTGGGGCAATTTTTAGACATTTTGCCAAAGCACCCCTGAAGAAATCTCAAGGCACCCTGGTTGAAAAAGGCTGGCCTTGAGTTAGTCTTTAAAAGAAAACTGCTGTATCTTTTTACAAAAATGCTAGCTGCCTGTCCTCAATACTCTGAACCACTAAGGTGGAATAAGCATGCAGCTACTTATGTTAGTATTTCAATACCTCAGATAGGCATATTTCATCCAGGTCAGTGACTCGGGCCGTAAACCCTTGGATCAACATCAAAGCTTGGTAACAAGCATTTTTAGAGAGCTCAGCAAGGACAGCCTATATATAGTCTCACTACAGGTTTGCCGTACTAAAATGGAAAGCAGAAGGTGTCAACATTGACGCCATTTCAAGGTGAAGACATCTGGGCATACCGGACTTAGGTTCCTTGTCCTCTGTTTTGGTTTGAGTGCTGTTCAGTCCTGATTTTTCCAAGGATTTCTCTTCTTGAGGTGCTTCAGCTGCAAAAGGTATCAGTGTGAATTTTACATGGTATATGTGATTGGCCATGATCAAAAAACAATATGCTATAATGTATTTCAATGATCCATAATGGAGGTGTCTGTCTATGTTCATACATGCCTTTAGGAGTCTGCTCAGTAGAGTCTTTTTCCTCTTCTTCTTCAACACCATCTTTTACTTGCTTCTCTTTTCCTTCTACATTTTCACTTTTTTCTTCAGGTTCTTCCTTCTCCTGTTTGGTTGCCGGCTTAAAAAAAAGGCATATTGCATTAAAACGCCTGTCACTAAGTTAACACACACACACACACATATATATATATATATATATATTTTGTAAGTAATGTACTATATCTTTGCATGTGACAGCACTGAAGAAATTACACTTTGCTACAATGTAAAGCAGTGAGTGTACAGCTTGTATAACAGTGTAAATTTTCTGCCCCCTCAAAATAACTCAACACACAGCCTTTAATGTTTAAAGTGCTGGCAACAAAAGTACACCCCTAATTGAAAATGTCAAAATTGGGCCCAATTAGCCCTTTTCCCTCACCGATGTCAATGTCATGTGACTCTTAGTGTTACAAGGTCTCAGGTGTGAATGGGGAGCAGGTGGGGAGCAGGTGTGTTAAATTTGGTGTTATAGCTCTCACTCTCGCATACTGGTCACTGGAAGATAGAATAAAATATTTACAAAAATGTAAGGGGTGTACTTTTGTGAGATACTGTATGTGTATATTATATATATATATATATATATATATATATATATATATATATATATATGGTAGTTGAACTGTATAAAAAAGGAAAGGGATATGAAAAAAGATATCCAAAGAATTGAGAATGCCAATCAGCAGTGTTCAAACTAATCAAGAAGTGGAAAATGAGGGGTTCTGTTGCAACCAAACCACGTTCAAGTAGAACAACTAAAATTTCAGCCACAACTGCCAGGAAAATTGTTTGGGATGCAAAGAAAACCCACAAATAACTTCAGCACTCTCTGAAAACATGCGGTGTGGCGGTTTCAAGATGAACAATAAAGAGGCACTTGAAGAAAGATGGGCTTGCATGGTCGAGTCGCCAGAAGAAAGCCATTACTACGCAAATGCCACAAAGTATCCCGCTTACAATACACCAAACAGCACAGAGACAAGCCTCAAACCTTCTGGCACAAAGTCATTTGGAGTGATGAGACAAAAATTTAGCTTTTTGGCCACAACCATAAACTCTATATTTGTAGAGGAGTCAACAAGGCCTGTGAAACACGGAGGTGGATCACTGATGTTTTGGGGATGTGTGAGTTACAAAGGCACAGGAAATTTGGTCAAAATTGATGGCAAGATGAATGCAGTATGTTCTCAAAAAATTCCTAGAGGAACTTTTGAATTCATCAGGCAGGAAGCTGGGCATGGGATGTACTTGGACATTCCAACATGACAATGATCCAAAACACAAGGCCACGTTGACCGGTCATTGACTACAGTAGAATAAAGTGAAGGTTCTGGAGTGGCCATCTCAGTCTCCTGACCTCAATATCATTGAGCCACTCTGGGGAGATCTCAAATGTACAGTTCATGCAAGACAGCCCAATAATTTCCAGGAACTGGAGGCTTTTTGCCAAGAGGAATGGGCAGCTTTACCATCTGAGAAGATAAAGAGCCTCATCCACAAATACCACAAAAGACTTCAAGCTGTCATTGATGTTAAAGGGGGCAATACACGGTATTAAGAACTGGGGTATGTAAACTTTTGATCGGAGTCATTTGGGTAGTTTCTGCTGTCATGATTTAAAAAGAGTAAACACAGTTGATTAATAATAAATGGCCTCAGCCAAACACTAACCATGAGTGAAAGAAATGTTTTTGTGTTCTCATTCATATTCTCTGACAAACGGCCAAGAAATCATAAATTCTGCCAGGGTGTGTAAACTTATGAGCACAACTATATATATATATATATATATATATATATAAATAAATAAAACGCTGAGCCAGGCACTTTACTACATGTATGATGGACCTGCCCTTCTCTTCAACCCTATTGGGCTGCTGTCCACATCATCTTATCTAAAGTCACTACCTATACTCTAGGTTTTACCCCAGCTCAACTTATTCTTAAGCACTCATCCATCCCAAGGAATGTGCATTTTAAGTCATTAGTCATGCATCTAGTGAACCCAGGCCAGGATGTATATCCCTGCACGGTCGCGCTCCACTGACCCCCCCCCCCCCAAAGCTGGTTCAAAGGCGTCCGAAAAGTTGCATAGATGGCAGAACTTGGCATAGCCAATAACCACCCCTCCAAATTCACACATACTTGGGCTTGCTGGTTACACCTTCTGAATTCTGCAGAGTACACTAGTCTGCTGAAGGGCCCCTCTTGAATGCCATTTCCCTGGACTGTTAGGCGCTCTCCTCTACATGTGTTTTATAAAACCCCCCCCCCCCCCCCACCCAACTTTTTTTTTCTCTTTCTTTCTGTCGGTTGGTCTACTGCCATGATTTGTTGTACCTAAATCACTGTACTAGTTCAGCTTGGCAGAAGGCCAATTTTGAAGCTTTTTGCTTAGTTGTTGTTTTACACGTTCGTGTGAATAGCCATACGTCAGCTATTCATTTCAAGTATTGGACTCTTCTGTGCTATGCTGATGTTTCACTGGTATCTCAAAACGGCTATCGCAAATCTTTCTCTTTGTTATGTCTTTTTTGGTATTCTGAGTCTTTTTAAGATCTCGTTATGTCAAATATGTGTGCATGTTTTCTATGGAAGGCTTCAACCTATGTACATTATACTGTTTTCTTTGTAAAACCCTTATAAACGCCTTGTAAATAAATATATGAATACATTTTTGAAAAAGTGGGACCTGTAAATAAAAAGCTTATATACTCAACCATCATTTCTTTTATATTTACTCCGTCCAAGACCAAGAAAAAAAATAGGATTTTTGGTTTACCTGTAAAATCTTTTTCTTATAGTCCATCGCAGGATACAGAGCGTCTTCATATTGGTGACTAGATGGGTCATGCCTTGTCACTGGCAAAATAAAGGAAGGCTTCCCTGCTCAGGCCACCCCTCCCAGCTCAGGTAAGCCTCAATTTTCTAGCAAGCAATTAGGGACACAAAGAGAGGTGGAATTCCTGTGATGGATTCTAAGAAAATGATTTTACAGGTAAACCAAAAACTTGTATTTCCTAATTTTACATAACATGATTACTTGTAATGTCCCAAAGCACTGAACATGAGGGAGTGGGTAACATAGTAACAAAGCCAACAAACCCAAAACAGAACAGCAGAAAACCCCAATACAGAGCCATCTGCAAGACTTTTTTGCTGATGTCCGAAGAGGTATGAACATCCACCTGGTGAAACTTTGTAAATGTGTGAACAGAAGCCGAACAAACGCTTGATGCTAAATCACCCTGGAAGCACTGGTGGAATGGTCCTTGACCAGGAAAGGAGGATACTTGCTCTTGAGACCACAGGTCTGAGAAATGAGCTGACAAATCCACCTAGCAATAGTGGCCTGACCCTTGCGAAGATCAAACAAACAGGGAATCAGACTGTAGACTTCAGATAAATTCAAACAGCTCATAAAACATTCAATAAGCGCAGCACTTTAGCATTTTCTCCTTAGGATGCCTAGAGCAAAAAAGGTTGCAACACAATATCCTGATTCGGGTGGAACAATGAAACCACCTTCGATTAAAAAAAAAAAAAAAAGCAGAGGCATCAACACCTCTTTATCCTGGTGAAGGATCAGGAAAGGTTCCTTGCAGGAGAGCGCAGTCAAGACCATGTAAGCCAAAGTAATGGAAACTAAAAAGCAAATTGAACATAAGAAGTGCCATGAAAATCTCTGGGAGAGGCTCAAACAGCGAAGTATGTACGATAACACCAAAGTAGGCAAAATAAGCCTACCATGTATGGTGGCCCACCTTCCTGGAGGTTAACTCTGGCCCTGAGAAAGGTACGAAATACCTTCCAAGTCATTGGAAGGAAGATTTTCTAGCATCCAGAATGTCCATGGAAATCCACCACTCCAGAGCTGATGAAGAGGTTGGGTGCAGTGTTGCCAACCGCCAGTATATTTACTGGCAGCCAGTAAAAAAACAGGCAATTTTCTCCTGCCAGTAAAAAGGAAAAGTTTGCCAGTAAAACATATGGCTGAGATGGTAGACTCAGTCTGGAGCTGGCCGAGACCATCTGACTGCCTGCTACAGTGTGTTCGGGTGGCTCTGGTGGAGGCAGTGCCTGAGCATGTCGTGTGATGTCATGGTGCAAGGGAGCCAAGCAGAGTGGGCAGAGCCTCGTGTGCATGTCTGCAGTATGGAAGAAAGGCAGGCTGGAAGTGGGACTGTCAGTGCTGTTTAGACTGGAGTGACCACCTGGCTTGGAGAGAGACGGTCACTGTGACTCAGGAGGGAACGTGTTGTGTCATTGTGCCGTGTGCTGCCCATTCTAATTTCTTACCCTCAAGTCCTGTCCCTGAGTTATTTACTTATATCAAAAATAAAATAAGAAATATGTTTTTTGCCTTACTATCTACTTTAAATAATATTGCTAATTGCATATTGTACTTGTTTGTAGCTGAAATACTGAAATGTGCACTTAAAACTGTAATTTTGTAACTTTTGTTAATGTCAGTAACAATGTGGCTATGCCCGGACATTTTTGGTGTTGTGTCAGTAAATGTCATGCTGGTAGGTTGGCAACAATGGTTGGGTGTGATGGGAGACTGGAAATCTGGACATAGGCATCTTGTATGTCTACTAAAGCAAGAAATCCCTCTGGTCTGAGAGAGGCAATGGCAGATCTTGTAGATTCCATCTGGCATTTTGGAACACAAAGAAATCTGTTCAGTGATTTAAAGTCCAGTATTGGGTGGATGCCCCCAATGGTTTTAGGACTGTGATTTGAATAGAAACTACCATTCTACAGGAACTTCTTATGCCTGGAGCTGCTGCAAGGTAATACCAAATCTGCCTTCCTCTGGTCTGAAGCTGTCAGATTTGAAGGTAAAAAGTGAGAAGGGGACAGGGATGGAAATTTGTTAGGGCAGTAGTTTGACTGCACTTATGCATAAATATTAAAGTGGTTGGAAATACTGCACAATATCCTTGCATTAATAAATCAAATACATAATTATAACCATAACAAAGTGCAAGTGCAAGTTATTCCATATTTTATGGAATAACTTGCACATGGTTATGGTTATGATTATGTATTTGATTAATGAAAAGATATTGTGTAGTTTTCCAACCACTTTAATATTTATGCATATGTGAAGTGGTGAACACAGGTCAATACTGCAGCACATCCGTACCGCATATCATTGCCAAACTATTATATTTATCACATACCACGTTTACATGTTAGCACTTTAGGTCCACTAGTGGTAGCGCAGGGGAACACACCACACTTAGTTTGACTGCACTGCATTATCTAAAGTACAGCTGTGTCCTCCAATAAATAAAAAAGAAACAAACACGTTTTGGTTCCTATGTTCATTATTTAAAGCGTTTGTAAACCTTCATTGTTTATTTTAATAAATAGTATATATAGTATATCTAAACCTATAGGGCAAATATAATAAATGTAATACTCATATTGCAGGTAAGAAGTTAATAAAAAAGGTACAGGTTCTGAGATGTTTGGGGATCTTATCCAACAGGTCAGTAAATAACGCTGTCTTAATGTTTTTGAATACATTTACCCAGTGACCGAGTAGAGAAGATTAAATATTCAAACTCAAAATCGCTGGACCTTCGGGCAGGACCACCAGACATGAAGCATATTACCCTCCTGCCCACACCCTCTGAAATAAAAGGTCGAGGCATTGGGGTAGATTTTAGCCAGCCTTGCCAGAATGAGTTACCACCGGGACAGCACTTTTTTAATTCTTCTCCACCAAGGAAGTAAAATTCCCCTGTGCACCATGGTCAACCACTGGGTCCACTCATCCTCCTCTATAATCTCATCCAAGTCCAACTACCAGGCTGTTTGATAGTATTGTAGTGAAAGTTTTGCCGCATTTTGCATCCTCCTCTATAATCTCATCCAAGTCCAAGTACCAGGCTGTTTGATAGTATTATAGTGAAAGTTTGTTGCCTTGACATGAAAATGGAGAGTGTACAACTCCAATATACTCTTGTCACAGGGTCACGTAGGCACGTATTCTCATAGAAGTTACATAGTTAGTCAGGTTGAAAAAGGACACAAATCCATCTAGTTCAACCAAAAAAAAAAATAAAAAAATTATATACAATATAAAATATAGAAGGTCCTGTAAGATATAGCCACCTGGTTCTGGCTAAGAGTATGTAAGTAATGGGTGATTTGACAGAGATAGAAAGTCTCTGAGGGGGGCATATATATTGTCTCAGGGAAGTAGGAATGTCCGATTACCCTGTGGTCTATATGCTGTGCTACCCTATAGAGACCCTTATTAGCCTGTTAATAACTGTTGGGGATTATGTCCAGGAGGGAATGTGGGTTGTTAAAGAGGAGGGCCACTGGAGTGTATGGTTACTTCAAGGGGTATAGTTTGCACACTGTGTCCCAAATTTTAAAGGAATGCGACAGAGAGGGACTTAATGGCTTTTTATGCTCCCAAGGATAACATAAAAAGTGGGAAACCCCCAGACCTCTCCGGCATTTTTTATTATACAGGATTTATATAGCGCCAACAGTTTACGTAGAGCTTTACAACTTGAGGGTAGACGGTACAAATACAATAGGAATCAGAGGGCCCTGCTCGTTAGAGCTAACAATCTAAGCCATTTGGAAACATTCAAGGTAGAACGCTCAAGCCTGAAACCCCCTGAGCTCAAAATTAATTTGAAGATTAATGATTGAAACTTCTTAAAAAATGTAGACAGTACCGAAATGGGCAAGGATCGGAAACACGAAATTCTGGGGAGAACTTGAATATCTTGATTGCCGCTATTCTACCCAACCAGCAAAGATCGCCTCTATTCTACCCAACCAGGAAAGATCGCCGCTATTCTACCCAACCAGGAAAGATCGCCGCTATTCTACCCAACCAGGAAAGTGTGTAAGTCTGCCAGTTCTTCAAGTCAAATTCAATAGAGGAATAAAGGGGAACATAATTTGCTTGGTATAGCGACGAAGAAACATTGGAGGTAAACATGCCAGAGTGCATGCATGCACCATTCTTTAAGGACGTTTTCCCCCCTTTATTTTCACCTGGTGGTCCTGCCAGTAACACACTTCTTGTCCTAGAGTGACATGTGCTCATTCATTGTACTGTACCTATGGAGGAGCAGCATTGGCACCCTAAAGGGAAGGAAGTGATTTAGGACTGCAAAATACCACTCCCTCTCCATTTTGTCATAGCATAGGAGAGACTATCCATAGAAAGCTGGCAACAACTCATAATAACTAATAACAGATGGTACAGGACAATGTCAGCTCATAAGAGTGTTGGCAGATCAAAAGGAATTTATTAGCACTTATAGAATAGATATAATAAACAATGTTTAATGGTATATTTAACAGACTGAAAAGGAGGGAATAAAAGAAGCTCATTGTTAGGCCTCATGTACACTGAGGCTGATAAACGGGCGTTCAGGGGCATTTGGACGTTTTTTAAAGCTGCCCCTGAACTCATGTAATGTTATCCTATGTGTACATTTACACAGACTCATTTACAGTCGTTTTCAGGCAGGCACATTTATAGGCTTTTTTCTAAATGCAAAAAAATGGGTTCAGGCGCTTGTTCAGAGGCATTTGAAACGCCAAACTCGCGTCTAGGAGCGTTTTGTTTACAGGCGTTTCCATTTAAGAAAAATAAATACAGTTTTTTTTTCAAAAATGCTTCTACATCTGAACGCGGCCTGCAAAATGCGGCAAAACGGACGTTTTAGACACCGGCTTCTAGCTGTCAAGATAAAACATTCAGGGGAGGTTGAAAAGCGTCCCATGTCCATGGAGCCTTAGGGTTTACAAGCACTTGAAAATGATCAAATGATCAAATAAAATACGCAAGCACGTTCCTATAGAATACATCACCACGTGAAACAAATACAATTTGAAAAGACAGAAGCAAAATGTGGACATCAGCTAATGTGGTTCTGTACAAAAAAATGGATTTTATTTACACACCGTCACATTATAAAATCATTATCGCTAAATGGACTAGAAATGGTAAATGGATGGCTTTTATCCTGGGACTACTTCACAGTGATGTCTAAATGGCTTCAAATTACAATTTAGTCTAAAAGGAATGGACACTTAGTGCGTTCTAAAGAGGAGATGGGTTTTATGGAGTTTTAATGTCTTCACTTCTGTCAGAAATTCTTTTTCTATTTGATTATTGTATAATGGGTTTGACACAGAAATTTTAAACAGATAGGCCATCAGGTATGTTCTCCCCAATTGCAGGTATCACTATACAGAGCATTCTGTATTCACAGCACTTACTTTTTCCACATTTTATGTTACAGCCTTATTCCAAAATGGATTCAATTCATTATTTTCCTCCAAATTCTACAAACAGTATCCCAGAATGACAACGTGAAAGAAGTTTGTTTGAAATCTTTGCAAATTTGTTCAAAATAAAAAAAAAATCCCATGTATATAAGTACAGGTGATACTTGAAAAATTATAATATCGTGCAAAAGTTCATTTATTTCAGTAATGCAACTTAAAAGGTGAAACTAATATATGAGATGGACTCATTACATGCAAAGCAAGATAGTTCAAGCCGTGATTTGTCATACTTGTGATGATTATGGCTTACAGCTCATGAAAACCCCAAATCCACAATCTCAGAAAATTAGAATATTACATGCAATCAATAAAACAAGGATTGTACATAGAACAATATCAGACCTCTGAAAAGTATAAGCATGCATATGTAACTCAGTACTTGGTTTGGGCCCCTTTTGCAGCAATTACTGCCTCAATGCGGCGTGGCATGGAAGCTATCAGCCTGCGGCACTGCTGAGGTGTTATAGAAGACCAGGATGCTTCAATAGCAGCCTTCAGCTCTTCTGCATTGTTGGGTCTCATGTCTCTCTTCTTTCTCTTGGCAATGCCCCATAGATTCTCTAGGTCAGGTGAGTTTGCTGGCCAATCAAGCACAGTAATCCCACGGTCATTGAACCAGGTTTTGGTGCTTTTGGCAGTGTGGGCAGGTGCCAAGTCAGCATCCCCATAGAGCTAGTCTGCGGAAGGAAGCATGAAGTGCTCCAAAATCTCTTGGTAGACGGCTGCGTTGACCCTGGACTTAATGAAGTACAGTGGACCAAAACCAGCAGATGACATGGCTCCCCAAATCAACACAGACTGTGGAAACTTCACACTGGACTTAAAGCATCTTGCAGTGTGTGCCTCTCCATTCTTCCTCCATACTCTGGGTCCTTGGTTTCCAAATGAGATGCAAAATTTGCGCTCATCAGAAAAGAGTACTTTGGACCACTGAGTTACAGACCAGGTGTGTTTTTCTTTAGCCCAGGTAAGACGCTTCTGACATTGTTTGTTGTTCAGGAGCGGCTTGACAAGAGGAATACGACATTTGAAGCCCATGTCCAGGAACCGTCTGTGTGTGGTTGCTCTTGATGCACTGACTCCAGCCTCAGTCCACTCCTTGTGAAAGTCCCCAAAACCTTTGAATGGCCTTTTCCTGACAATCCTCTCCAGGCTGCGGTCATCCCTGCTGCTTGTGCACCTTTTCCTTCCACCCTTTTCCCTTCCACATAACTTTCTATTAATGTGCTTTGATACAGCACTTTGGGAACATCCAACTTCTTTTGCAATTACCTTTTGAGGCTTTCCCACCTTATGGAGGTGTCAATTATGGTTTTCTGCACAACTGTCAGGTCAGCAGTCTTTCCCATGATTGTGATTCCTACTGAACCAGACTGAGAGACCATTTAAAGGCTCAGGAACCCTTTGCAGGTGTTGTGGCTTAATTAGAGGATTACAGTGGGACACTTTGAGCCTAGAATATTGCACCTTTTCACAATATTCTAATTTTCTGAGATTGTGGATTTGGGGTTTTCATGAGCTGTAAGCCATAATCATCACAAATATGACAAATCACGGCTTGAACTATCTTGCTTTGCATGCAATGAGTCAATCTCATATATTAGTTTCATCTTTTAAGTTGCATTACTGAAATAAATTAACTTTTGCACGATATTCTAATTTTTCAAGTATCACAGCCTTTGCCATGACTCTCAAAATTGAACTCAGGCGCATCCTGTTTCCACTGATCATCCTTGAGATGTTTCTACAACTTGACTGAAGTCCACCTGTGGTAAATTCAGTTGATTGGACATGATTTGGTATGGCACCCACCTGACTATATAAGGCCCTACAGTTAACAGTGCATGTCAGAGCACAAACCAAGCCATGAAGTACAAGGAATTGTCTGTAGACCCATGAGAAAGGATTGTATTGAGGCACAGATCTGGAGAAGGGTACAGAAAAATGTCTGCAGCACTGAAGGTTCCAATGAGCACAGTGGCCTCCATCATCTGTAAATGGAAGATGTTTGGAATCACCAGGACTCATCCCAGAGTGGGCCGTCTGGCCAAACTGAGCGATCGTGTGAGAAAGGCCTTAGTCAGGGAGGTGACCGAGAACCTGATGGTCACTCTGACAGAGCTCCAGTGTTTCTCTGTGGAGAGAGGAGAACCTTCCAGAAGCACAACCACCAAGCACTCCACCAGTCAGGCCTATATGGTAGAGTGTCCAGACAAAAGCCACTCCTCAGTAAAAAGGCACATGACGGCCCGCCTGGAGGTTGCCCAAAAGGTACCTGAAGGACTCTCAGACCATGAGAAACAAAATTATCTGGTCTGAATGGCAAGTGTCATGTCTGGAGTAAATCACCACTCATCACCTGGCCAATACCATCCCTACAGTGAAGCATGGGGGTGGCAGCATCGTGCTATGGGGATGTTTTTCAGCGTCAGGAACTGGGAGACTAGTCAGGATCAAGGGAAAGATGAATGCATCAATGTACGGAGGAGAGATAAACACAAGCGTCGCCAATCGAAGTGCAGTGCTGGATAAAAGACTACACATTTATTAAGGGTACACTCACATTGAAGATGAGTAAACAGGGCTTGTAAGGAATCCAGGTGGAGGGCTGTCAACCGTGGCATCCCTTAATCCCATGTTGCTGGGCGCGCCAGTGGAGTCCAGGGCTCTGGGGTAATGGGTGGAGGAGCAGGCAGCCTAATGTCACCAGGAGGCTGGAGTGGCAGCGATGGGCATAGTATGGATGGCACGCATTCAGAGCATGTGTGCTCCTTCCTCAGGCTTCTGTTTCGAATGTGCGCCATCCATACTACGCCCATCGTTGCCTCTCCATCTCCTTCGACAGCTGGCTGCCCCCTCATCTCAGTGCTCGACACAAGTGCTTATGGATATTTTATCCTGAACTCTCACTTATGTGCATCCTAATACATGCACATAACCACTATAATGTACTGACTCTTGTATGAACTTTATGGCAGCCATCTGCAGATTCTCCTATACTTTAGCAATGTACAGAGACACCCTTGATGAAAACTTGCTCCAAAGCACTCTGGACCTCAGACTGGGGCAAAGGTTCATCTTCCAACAGGACAATGACCCTAAGCACATAGCCAAGATAACAAAGGAGTGGCTACGGGATAACTCTGAAAGTCCTTGAGTGGCTCAGCCAGAGCCCAGACTTGAACACGATTGAACATCTCTGGAGAAATCTGAAAATTGGCTGTGCACCAACCCTCTCCATCCAACCCAATGGAGCGTGAGAGGTCCTGCAAAGAAGAATGGGAGAAACTGCCCAAAAATAGCTGTGCCAAGCTTGTAGCATCATAACTCAAAAAGACTTGAGGCTGTAATTGGTGCCAAAGCTGCTTCACCAAAGTAACGAGCAAAGACTGAATACTTTTTTATTTTTAATAAATTTGCAAAGATTTCAAACAAACTTGTTTCACGTTGTCATTATGGGGCATTGCTTGTAGAATTTTGAGGAAAAGAATGAATTTAATCCATTTTGGAATAAGGCTGTAACAAAGTGTGGAAAAAGTGAAGCACTGTGAATACATTACAGATGCACTGTATGATGGCAAAAAGCTTTTGTTATTATCCAAACCCTCTTCTGTGCTCCATCGAAAATCTGAAAAAGTTCTGACCAATTGTCACCGCTCTGTGCAACAAGACTAAGGGCACCTTCACACTGGGGGTGGTGGGGAATTAACGGTAAATCCCCGCTAGTCACATCGGGGATTTACCAATGTTCCAGTGGTGCTACGGCAGCGGGAGCAGTGCGCTTTTAACCCCCAACAAGGGGTTAAAACGGGGTTAAAAGGTCCTACTCACCGCGCTTCCGAGGCGGTGTGCAGCCGCTTTGGAAGCGCTACCCCATTGTTTTCAATGGGCAGGGGCGGTGAAGGAGCGGTATATTACCGCTTACCGCACCGCTCCAAAGATGCAGCTTGCAGGACTATTTGTAACGTCCTGCAAGCGCGTCGCCCCAGTGTGAAAGCACTCTCGCTTTCACATTGGGGTGGATGGGAAGTGACTTTTGAGGCTCTTTACAGGCGCTATTTTTAGCTAAATAGCGCCTGTAAAGCACCTCAGTGTGAAAGGGGTCTTAGGCTCCATTCACATTACAGGCGGTCCCCGGGTTACAAACGAGATAGGGACTGTAGGTTTGTTCATAAGTCGAATTTGTTTGTAAGTTGGAACAGCTACATTTTTTAAGTGTAGCTTCAGCCAAAACAAATATTTCTAAGCTTTTTGGATATCATAGGGAAGGGTTAACACCCCTGTAATGTTTGTTTTGCTGTCTGTGTTTCTGTTCAGAAGATGTCACCTCACTTCCTGTCCCAATGATAATTGGATTTTGAAAATTTTGGGTTGTTGTGGAAACAAACCTTGGTGATAAAGCTTCAGTGGAGACACCTTTTTCCCATAATAACTCTTACAGGGGTGAATTTCCCTTCCTAGGGGAAGATTTCCTCTCACTTCCTGTTGTCTCCCTCCGTTTGTAAGTAGGAGTCGTTCATAAGTCGGATGTTCATAACTAGGGGACTGCCTGTATCGTGCATTTGATGCGACTTTTGGTGCGATTTTGGGCCAACTTTACATTCTATGGGTCAAAGTGGCATCAAAAGTCGCACAAAGGTAATGCAGGCGCCTTTTATAAGTTGCACAGATTTGAACAGGTGCCATTGAATAGAAAGGGGTGCAATTTGTCATGCAACTAAACCATCAGTAGACGTACTGTCAGTGAACAGTGCAATAGCAGTTGTTGGAGATTAACCATGAAGTCAGGAAAAGTCAGAAAGATTTTGCAACATTTGGTGCCCATGGACAGAGTATACCTGTACTCTGCCATAGCACAAAATAATTACTTTAGACACCCCCTCGTCTGCAACATAACCAGGCCTGAGGATCTCAGTTGCAATATCCATTTGAGAATTGACGGAGACTGGCTTTTTGGAGGTCCGTATATCCAGTTTTCTGTGAATCGCTTTTCCTGGCGGCATCCTTGGGGGGCACGGGGAAGTGGATACCCCTGTCCTTTATTCTTTTTCTCAGGCTTACTTCCTGTATTCCTTTCTGCCCACCCCACCCTTTCTAATCTACTATAAACCATTGCCTCTTTATTGTACAACTGTAGCCATTTAAAATGGAACTAAAGGGAGTGACACTCACCTTTCCTCCAATGGTCACGTCAGTCACCAGCATCTTTTCCTGTGTGCTGGTTTTCGGCCATCTTCAATGTCCGGTGCGGGATGACATCACTTCTGCACATGTACAGGAGCAGATAATTCCGGCACACAAGGGCAGGGTGCTGTAAGCGAAGCTGTGCATGTGCAACTTAGTTTGTCATGTGAGAATTTCTGTAATCAGGCAGGTAGGTGTATTTTATTTCAGAAGAGACATTGCGTGGCTCTTCTGCAATAAAAAGCCTGCCTGCTCATGGCATGTAACAGTTGGACTTTACTTCTGCGCTAGTCTCCTTGAGTTATTCTTCCCTATGGTGTTATACGCCCTTGTTACGCCTAATGTTCTGCTGTTAATATAAAGCTAATAAATACCTCCCAAGGCCACTCACGGTCTGATCCTGTACATTACCTGTACTAACCAATGTTCTTTTCCTCCTGACAAGGAGTAGACGGTGGTTTTCATGTTAGCGATTTCTAAATCCTATAGTATTTTTATGACGGCTATATTTTTGATTTGTAATATGTATTCTATTGTAAGATACCAAAAATAAAGAACTAAAAAAAAAAGTCAGGAAAAATCAAGTCCCAGTAAGAAACCAAATCAGAGGGCGCAGAAATAACTTTAATGCTTAATAAGGGGGTTTTACTTCCAAAAGTGTTTTTGTTCCTTACAACTGGACTACAATACCATGTTGTCTATAACATAAGATTAGGTGAATCCTACCAGGGGGTGCTTGGTACACATTGGCTCTCAAATGGGTGTACATATATGATATGGCCAAATGATTGAGCCCACTGGGCTAAGGGTCTCCAAACTTTCTAAACAAAGGTTTACAGTCCTTCAGACCTTAAGGGGGCCAGACTGTGGCCAGTGAGAGTAAACCATGCCCCATCTATGGTATCATTGTTGGTGTCAGTGGGATGAATAGTGCCCCATCAATGGTATCATTGTTGTGTCAGTGGGATGAATAGTGCCCCATCAATGGTATCAGTGGGAGGAATGGCCCATTGTTGGTGTCAACGTCAGAAATGATGTCCTACAGTTGGTGTCAGTGAGGAGAATAGTGCCCCAAGGGTCGGCTAGAGATAATCAAAGGGCCACATCTGGCTCTTAGGCCACAGTTTGGAGGCCACTGCCCTAGACCATCACGCCTACATGGACAAAAATACCCCTTTAAATGTTCAGCTGTTTTCAGTAATGTGTACTGTTAATGCTACAACAAGCAAAAACACACAATTGTGCACCTCTCTCTCTATATATATATTCACTCATTGGCCACTTTATTAGGTACACCTTGCTAGTCCCGGGTTGGACCCTCTTTTGCCTTCATTCTTGGTGGCATAGATACAACAAGGTGTTGGAAACATTCCTCAGAGATTTTGCTCCATAGTGACATGATAGCATCACAGAGTTGCTGCAGATTCGTCAGCTGCACATCCATGATGCTAATGTCCAGTAGTGAGATGATTGGAGATTTGTGACATGGTGCATTATCCTGCTGGAAGGAGCCATCAGAAGATGGGGACACTGCAGTCATAAAGGGATGGACATGGTCAGCAACAATATTCAGGTAGGCCATGGCATTTAAACAATGTTCAATTGGTACTAAGGGGCCCAAAGTGTGCCAAGAAAATATCCCCCACACAATTACACCACCCCTACCAGCCTGAACTGGTGATACAAGGCAGGATGGATCCATGCACCAAATTCTGACCCCACCATCTGAATGTCGCAGCTGAAATCCAGACTCATCAGACGAGGCAGTGTTTTTTCAATCTTCTATTGTCCAATTTTGGTGAGCCTGTGCCATTTGTAACCTCAGGTTTCCTGTTCTTAGCTGACAGGAGTGGCACCCGGTGTGGGTCTGCTTCAAGGTTCGATGTGTTTTGCGTTCAGAAATGGTATTCTGCATACCTTAGTTGTAACCAGTGGCGGCTGCTCCATAGAGGGCGCTAGTGTGCCGCCTCCCCACTGGAGTTTCTAAAAAAAATAGACCACCGGTACAATGCTGTCCTGGCTTTTTTGGGTAACTTGCTGTCTACTGACAGCAATTCCCAAAGCCTATTGGTCGGCCATTAAAGTGAATATATATTCACTGATTGGCTCTGATTGTCCTCCAGACAGTGACTGATTGGTCAGGAGCGGGGGCGGACGTGCTGGTGCTAAGTTGGACTGCACGCATGTCTGTGATCCTTGGCGGCCGGCCGTGTGATCAAGAGCGGCCTGACTCGACTCCCGTCCCCTGGGCCTGAGGTATGTACTGTTGTGCTGTGTACTGGCTGCAATACCTGGGTACTGGCTTGCTGCAATACCTGTGTACTGGCTGGCTACAACTATAGAAGGAGAGGGGGGCAAGAGGGCGCCACCCTGGATGGTCTGATGGTGCAAGTTAGAGATGACACTAAGAGGGATGTGGGGAGGAAGGGGGGGGGGTGAAGGGATGTGAAGGACAACAATGTGCAAATGAGCAAGGGATGTGTTATAACTTAGGCAAAGGATGTATGGCAACAATGACTGGTATGGAGGAACATTGGGTCACCAGGACCTAATTTCTCTTAGAGGAGCTGCCTCCATGCAACATATACCAGTCACTTTACATTCATCCCAACACACTAGTGCCATAGTTATAAACTCCCTCTGGCTGGCTGCAATACCTGGGTACTGGCTGGCTGCAATACCTGGGTACTGGCTGGCTGCATACTATGTTACTGGCAACAATATACCCCACCTGTGATGCTGGGGCTGTATACTGTGTCATGTGATGCGGAGCTGTATACTGCTGACACAATATGTGGAATACAGGGGATGGAGTGGGTAGATTCTATAAGGGGCTTATGAGAAGTAGGAGGGGTCAAAAAGGAAGGGCGGGGCCTGGCGCCCCCCCATCCCAAAACTTCACCAGCCGCCACTGGTTGTATCGAGGGGTTATTTGAGTTACTGTTGCCTTTCCATCATGTGGAACCAGTCTGCCCCATTCTCCTCTGACACCAACAAGGCATTTTCCTCCACACAACTGCCGCTCACTGGATATTTTCTCTTTTTCCCACCATTCTCTGTAAACCCGAGAGATGGTTGTGTGTTTGAACTTCGGCAAGTCTTCTTCACCATGTCTATATGCCTAAAGGCATTTGAGTTGCTGCCATGTGATTGGCTGATTACCTATTTGGGTTACCAAATTAGGTGTACCCAATAAAGTGGCCGGTGAGTGTATGTACACACACACACACATATTGTAGAGTTACTTGAGTTTGGTGCCCTACCCAGGAACCCAAATCCAACCCAAATAAACACTTGGGATTTTTAGAGATTAATTGGAAAGTTGATAAATTTCCAGGTCTTCTTCAATATCAGTACCAGTCCTCACAAATGATCTTTTGGTAGAGTCTGTTGGAGCCACAAAGACAAGGGGGAAGGTGGGGTTGTTAGAGGTGGTGCTGAGGGTGCAACTTCACAAAATTGCCCATTTTTTTGCAAAAGCATGTCCAATAAGTTCATATAGGTAGGCAAGTCAGATGAGCACAAACATTTGATCACAAAGTGTACATCATTTGATAAATGGTGGATTGTTTTGAAAGGAACAATGGATATCTCACCGGAGGCTCTGACTGCTGTATGGACTTCTGATCCGTGCTCTCCACTTCCTCAGATAACAAAGATGGCGTCTCACTTTTTTCTAGGAAAAAAAATACAGTTCAGACTTCACTATTACACGACATACTATGAAAACAATTTTGCTTAAATCATTTCTGCCCTAAAGTTTTCCACGTGACCATACATTTGAGGTCACTAGCAAAACATAGGCATAGACATAAGAGTCTGCAGAGGTATAACCCACTCTGTCCCTGCACTAGGCTCCTTGCATAATTCAGACATATGTCGATCATCCACAATATTATGACCACTGGCAGGCAAAGTGTACAACCTTGATTATCTTATTACAATGGCATCTGAATGTTACATAGACAGATTGAAAAAAGACACAAGTCCATCTAGTTCAACCAAAAAAAAAAAAAAAACAGAAAAATTATATATAATCATACAATCCCATATACAATCCTTCACCCACAGTTGATCCATAGGAAGGCAAAACACCCCAGCAAAGCCAATGATCCAATTTGCTATAGCGGGGGGGAAAAATTCCTTCCTGATCCCCCGAGAGGCAATCAGATTTTCCCTGGATCAACTTTACCTAAAAATGTTAGTACCCAGTTATATTATTTACATTAAGGAAAGAATCCAGGCCTTTTTAACGCAATCTACTGTGCTGGCCAAAACCACCTCTGGGGGAAGTCTATTCCACATTTTCACAGCTCTTACTGTGAAGAAACCTTTCTGTATTTGGACATTAAATCTTTTTCCTCTAGACGTAAAGGGTGCCCCCTTGTCCTTTGTGATGACCTTAAAGTGAATAACTCACACCAAGTTCACTATATGGACCACTTATGTATTTGTACATGTTGATCATATCCCCCCTTAATCTCCTCTTCTCAAGAGAGAATAAATTCAGTTCCTCTAATCTTTCCTCATAGCTGAGCTCCTCCATGCCTTTTATTAGATAGGTTGCCCTTCTCTGCACTTTCTCCAGTTCCCCAATATCCTTTTTGAGAACCGGTGCCCAAAACTGAACTGCATATTCCAGACGAGATCTTACTAATGATTTGTACAGGGGGGCAAAATGATGTCTATCTCTGGAGTACATACCTCTCTTAATCAAGAAAGGATTTTGCTTGCTTTGGAAACCGCAGCTTGGCATTGCATGCTATTATTAAGCTTATGATCTACCAACACCCCCAGATCCTTCTCCACTATGGATTCCCCCAGTTGTACTCCCCCTAGTATGTACGATGCATGCATATTCTTAGCCCCCAAATGCATAACTTTACATTTATCAACATGAAACCTCATTTGACACAGTTGCCCAATTAGACAGTGCATTGAGGTCTGCTTGTAAGTTGGAGACATCCTGTAAGGACGTTATTCCACTGCATAGCTTGGTGTCATCTGCAAACACTGAAATGGTACTTTTAATCACAGACCCTATATCATTTATAAATATATTGAAAAGTAAGGGTCCCAACACTGAACCTTGGGGTACCCCCAGTGGCGTAGCGTGGGTTGTCAGCGCCTGGGGCGGGGTAACTAATTTGCGCCCCCCAACTCGCGGACTTGCCTATTTTCAGCTAGCTCCGGTCTGGTTACATGATCCCGAGTTAGTCAGCTGTGGCTGAAGGGGAGAGGAGAGCGTGCTTGACAATGGCTGCTAAAGTCTGGAGTGGTGACATCATGCATGGGTTCCTATGTCCCATCAGTTGTTGGTGCTCTTTCCTCTCCCCTGCATACACCACTGGCTCACACAGGGGATGGCATGACCGGACAGCCTGAAAATGAGTGTTGCATCTTTTATACATAGGTTAGCCATCATAGGCACTAGGAGTGGGGATTTTATAAAATTTCAGTTAATGGAAGCTACATATGTCAAATTCACACTATAATACTTGTTGCAGCACTGTGCAGTTGGAATCAATACCCAGTAGGGTTTTGTAGTTAACTTTTTATATATATATAAAAATCTAAAAATTTAAATACAAAACTCTACTGGGTATTGATTCCAACTGCACGGTACTGCAAGTATTATAGTGTGAATTTGACATATGTAGCTTCCATTAACTGAAATTTTATAAAATAAGCCTACTGGGTGAGTCCTAAACACCGGTTCTGCAAGAGACCTGAACCTCATTCTGCAAATAAATAAATTACAGACATTTTCATATAACAATTCATCAAATAAAATAAATAGACCTACTGGGTAGTGAATCCAAATCACCAGTGCTGCAAGAACACACAATTGTGAGAGTCGGGGAGAGAGTTAGTTAGGTTTAGTGGTCACGACGTTTTCGTGTCTTAACACGTTTATATGTTTATTTATTTGTTTGATTAAAATATATTATTAGTTATCTTTCAAGTAAATATCGGTACTTCAAGTAAATATCGGTACAAAAAATTTACGAAAAATAACTAACACTATCTTTACGCAAACAAATAAATATATAAACGTGTTAACACACAAGAACGTCGTGACCACTAAACCTAAGTGATGGGTCATCCAGATAAATAAAATAAACTAC
>BLSH010344769.1:1322427-1341267 GCA_018402905.1 Glandirana rugosa | reverse complement strand
ATATGCGGCTAACGCTAAAAAAAAAAAAAATGGTTTTTATACATCTTCTTATATATAGTCGGTTTTGACAACTTAGTAAAAATAAAAAATTATAAAAAAAACCTATAAATAATATCGTTTTTCCTTTTTTTATAACAAAAAAAAAGTTTTAGTAGAGAAACAAACAAATATCGCCGCTAGTCTTAACTGCGTTTCCCCTAGTTTATGGTGGTTTTTTTTTGAGATAAACACCCTTTTTTTTACTATATTTAAATCAAACCCATGTTGCAGCGTGCTGGCGCGTTAAGAGTAAGTTTTACGCTGTCGCGACTTTCGGTTTTTAACCAGACCCGTCCTCCCCATATCCAAAAAAAATATTAAAAAATAAAAATGATTCAACAGTTTTGGCTGATATATATTCTTCTACATATTTTTGGTAAAAAAAAAAAAAATCGCAATCGGCGTATATTGAGTGGTTTGCGCAAAAGTTATCGCGTCTACAAACTATGGGAATTGATTTATGGCGTTTTTATTTTTTTTTACTAGTAATGGCGGCGATCTGCGATTTTTATCGGGACTGCGATATTGCAGCAGAAATGTCTGACTTTTTTGACACTTTTTTGGGACCAATGACATTTATACAGTGATCAGAAATGTAAATGTCCACTGATTACTGTATAAATGTCATTGGCAGTGAAGGGGTTAACCAGCAGGGGGCAGTGAAGGGGTTAACAATGTTCCCTAGGTGTGTTCTAACTGTGGGGGGACGGGGCTGGTCGGGACAGAACAGATCTAACTGATCCCAGTGACAGGGATCAGTAGATCTGTCTTGTCCCCTTCAACAGAACAGAGAACCGCCGTGTTTACATCGCAGGTCTGACAGGGGATTGCGGGTCTCGGGCGGACATCGCCGCCGCAGCCTGTGAGTGCACGCCAGGAGCGCGCACATGGCCAGGATGTCCATGGACGTCCACCCGGCAATTCAGATCTGCTCTGGAGCCGTACTTTGGCAATAGCGCAGATCTGAATGGGTTAAACGGAATTATGCTATGAGTAGCTTTTCATCTCTCCATACATGGTATGCTTTATGACGGTTGCCCTATGAGTGAAGGACCTGTCCTTGAGGAGCATTATCGATCTGGAGCCCAGGAGTGAAAGACACACTGGTTACATACGGGATACCCTTGTAGGGGTGCAGCCTTTTGGTGAGTGGGGACACAGGAGGGGGAGCACGTGTGGAAGTCACCTCTATAAGTACAGAGAAGAGAGACCCATTTGAAGCACTAAAGTCACTTTTACTTTTTCATTTTCAATGGACTAAATGCACAGAATGAACTTTTGTCACTGATTTTATATACACAGTAATACTTTTATATACACAGCAATATTTATGTTTTTGTGATATACTTATATATTAAGTTTTAGATCCCCTGGCATTGAAATATTTATATTGATCTGATACATACAGGAATTTTAAAACGCATAGTTTATGATATATAAAGCTTATGCAAATCATTTTATTTGAAGCACTAAGATAAAGCCTTTTTGACACATCACATTATATTATATTTGCACATTGCACTTATATCTGTCAGATACACTGGGTATAGGAAATTATAAACATTTACAAAGAATTAATTTCCCTGACAGATTAGCATCTGTGGAAGGGGGCTAGCGCGGTCAATAACCTTAACATATATAACTCTGGCACATATCGGCACATTTACTTGAGTATTACACATGGTGGTATAAGAATAATTATTTAAAACGATTGAAAGACAGCGCCACCTCCCTCTATCCATTTTTTTTATCTCCTATACCTTACTTAGTAGGGTATTCTGGGAAGGCAGCAGTCTTGTATCTACATAATTTTATCCTAAGCGCGGACATATAGAATATATACATCTTTCTTACATAGGTGTGTGTGTGTGTGTGTGTGTATAGCCCTATACTGTATATAGCTAAATTGTGCCTAAGACCAACAGTCCCCTTGCACTGATGTTACTCTTCTTGTGGATCCTGAGAGAACCTCAGCGCTGGACAACCAATAAGAAGTGTTCATGTCATGCAGTCAGTGAGGTGGAAAACTAAAGAAGGACTCCGCATGTAAACAAAGGAAGAGAGAAGGCTTGTCCCGAGTCATGTGACTGCAGCTTTAGACAAGTAAAAAGGACATTAAGATTTTTTTTTTGTTGTTGTATGTATCCAGAGGTTAGGTAAAGGGGGGAGGGAGGAGGGGGTTAACAGTGTTCTAGAGATGGGCTTTAATATAAGAGGCATGTGTAATCTTGGTGTGCTCTGTGTATAACTTCTAGATCTGTGCACTAATCCCACATGAAACTTTCCCTCTGTGTAATAAAGACCGGCCATTACTGCACTCTCTCCTAGTGCAGGATGACTGGTCTTGCCCCCGCCCCCCCCTGTAGTTTTCTGCTGGCAACCTGTGGTGAGTGGAGCCTGCTGGGTCCCTCCCACATCACTCTACACCGGCTAGGTACAGCACAGTGATGATGTCATTGAAGATTTTACAAGATGATAAATGGGTTTGCAAAGACATGTGGTGCTCACAGAGGATGTATTTCCTTTATGGCTATTATTTCTATTGTGTTTTCTTTTTCCTAGAGGTCAGCTTTAAAGCGGAGCTCCACCCTCCCGGCATTACTACCACCTCTCCACCCCTCCTTCCTGTGCTTGAATAGGGCATCTTTTTTTTTCTTCTTTAGTTTAGGTCTTTATTTTTTTTTTTTTTTTGTATGTTAAGTCTGCCCATCTCCCCTTGCACATCACTCGTCTTAGGCGAATGGTGAGCACACTGCCCACTGTGCCTCCCAGGATATATACTTCACATATCCTAGGAGGCACAGGCTTTCATTAACGTACAACAGGAGGGGGCGGGCCTATCGGTGCATCATCGAGAGGCCCACCGGATCAACCCGGAAGAGCTAATGAGACTCTATGATGTCAGAGAAAACATGGTGGCGCAGGACAGAGCTGTGGCCGGTCATGAGATAATCTCAGCGGGTCAACACTGGATCCACTGGATGGGTGAGTATCTGAAATGTCCAGATACTACCATCAGGTAAGTGGGGTCGCATATGCCAGTAGGTATAGGCTTTCATTGATGAACAGGAGGAGGGTGCAGACCTATTGGCGCACCATCGAAAGGCCCGCCTGCTGAACCCAGTAGAGCCGGTGAGACTCTCGATGACCTCAGAGAAAACATGGCAGTGCAGGACGGAGCTGTGGCTGGGCATGAGATGATCTCAGCGGGTCAACACTAGATCCACTGGATGGGTGAGTATCTGAAAAGTCCAGACACCATCAGGTAAGTGGGGCAAAAAAAAAATTAAAAATGGGGAGGCCGGCCGCAGTTTCTCTTTAACCATTTCAGCCCTGGAAGGATTTATCCCCTTCCTGACCAGAGAACTTTCTTGATTCCGCGCTGCAACGCTTTAACTGACAATTGCGCGGTCATGCAACGTTGTACCCGAACAAAATTGACGTCCCTTTTTCCCCACAAATAGAGCTTTCTTTTGGTGGTATTTGATCATCTCTGCGGTTTTTATTTTCTGTGCTATAAACAAAAAAAGATATAAGAATATTTTTTACTGTTTGTTATAAAACATATCCAAAAATATATATATATAAAAAACAAATTTATTCATCAGTTTAGGCCGATATATATTCTTCTACATATTTTAGGTAAAAAAAAAAAAAAAAAAAAAAAAAAAAAAAAGCAATAGGCGTATATTGATTGGTCTGCGCAAAAGTTACCACATTTACAAACTATGAGAATTAATTTATGGCATTTTTATGATTTTTTTTTTGTTTTCAAGTAATGGCCACGATCTTCGATTTTTTTTATCGGGACTGCGATATTGCGGCGGACAAATCAGACATTTCAATACTTTTTTGGGACCTCTGACATTTATACAGCGATCAGATCTAAAAATAGCCACTGATTACTGTATAAATGTCACTGGTAGGGAAAGGGTTAACCTGCAGGGGGCAATCAAGGGGTTAACTGCGTTCCCTAGGCGTGTTCTAACTGTGTGGGGGTTGGGCTGGCAGGGTCATGTCGGAGCTAACGGATTCCGAAGACAGGGATCAGTAGATCACTGTCATGCCGCCTGACAGAGCGGGGAACCGTCATGTTTACATCGGCGGTTCCCCGCTTTTCTTCTGTATCAGGCGATCCGTGGTCACCGGCGGATATCAAGTCCCCCCGACCTGCGGCCACACTCAGGGAGCATGTGGCAGGCATGAGATGCGCCCAATCGTGCCACTCTGCAGCAGTAAATCTACGTGAGCCGGTCGGGAACCAGTTAAAGTTATACTTAAGTCTATTTTTTTTTGTTAAAAATAACAAAAATGTTATACTTACCTGCTCTGTAATAGTTTTCCACAGAGCAGCCCAAATTCTCCTCTTTTCGAGTCCCTTTTATGTGCTTCTGGCCCCTCCCTCCTGTTGAGTGCTCCCACAGCAAGCAGCTTTATATGGGGGCACCTGAGCCGAGCCACAGCTCCTTGTCCATTCAGATATGGAGCCGCGGCCAGGGGCCGCTCCCTCTCTCCACTCCCGGGCATCCGAGTCTCTCGTGAAACATTTCTGGATCAGTGGGAGCTCAGGTAAGTATTGGGGGGCTGCTGCACACTCAAGGCTTTTAATCGTAATGCATTAAGATAAAAAAAAAAAACCTTGTGCCTTTACAACCACTTTAAGAAAGCTTGGTAGACAACCAGCGCAGCACTGTTGTACATTCAATCTAAAAAGTTAAAAAGTGGCAAGAATGGGAGACTGATCTCGTGTGTTAATACCATAACTTAGACAAGTAAAAACCACTGACGTTTCTGTAGAAAAAGAAGAAGAATATTAAAGAAGAACCTACAAAATGTAAAACATTTCAGACCTTCTGCATCCACAGAATCCATCACCCAGGCTCTGAAACAATGCTGCCACCTTGTGGAAACTAACATTTTGACTGCAAATGAGGAGGCAGGAGGACACAACAGTACCTAAATTCTTTCTCACTCTTTCCACGGAGGTCCCGGACGAGCCAGTGTGAATTGAAGGCATCCTGCGGAGGCATTCCCCATCTCATTATTGCATTTAGGAAGGCCTTACGTTGTCTAGCGTTAAACCCAAGAACCTTAAAAAAATGGAACATGTTGCAGTGTTTTGTTATTGCCTGTATATTTAAATATTTTATAAAGTAGTTGGCTTACATGATGCATATGTGGAAAGGGCATCTAAATTTTCAGACTTTAATGTAAAAAAAGCAAACATGCAACAGAGACCCACATTTTGGACCCCCCAACATGGTAATGAAAAGCCCACATGACATGACTCTGGTACCTCAATATTCCCTCCGACCCTCGCTAAAAGCGGTGGGAGTGGTTTGTCCCGGTCATTCTTCATCTGTCTTCGAGACTGTCTCCTGCCACCTAAGAGCCAAACAAAGCAAAAGGTCATTAGTGAACTTTAGTGAATGTGGTAATGCAGTCCCTGGCAGTGCCCTCAGTAAAGCTGCCTGACCTCTCCAATCAGTAGGGAGCATGAGCTTTGAAGATTTCTGGACCACTTCAGAGAGACCACTGCTTCCTTGCAGACAGCATCAGTCCCCTCAGCAGCGTGCTGCCATCAGAGAGATGTTGTGGCTGGTGCTGGGGTGCTACTTACAACAATAAAACATTTACATTTAAAGACTGGCCTTAGGTGATACACAGAGATGAAAATAAATCCTCCTACACAAGTTGTACATGTTTACTTGCAGGCTCTCTCATCTACAGCCATTCAAAGTGCTGAATTCATAAAAGCTTGTCTGAGCTTTCAGAAAGAAGGGGCGGAGAGCTGAAACTGAACACTGCAGAGCTCAGTGAGAGCTGATTGGAAAGAAGGAACACATCCCCCTTCACACAGTTTACAGCATGGGAGCTCAACCTGTGGCCCTCCAGCTGTTACAGAACTACAAGTCCTATCATGCCTCTGCCTTTGGGAGTTATGCTTGTAACAGTCAGCCTTGCAATACCTCATGGGATCAGTGGTTCCGCAACAGCTGGAGGGTCACAGGTTTAGCACTCATGGTTTACAGGAACAGAGCTGAGGCTGTCAATCACATGCTGTGTGCCCGAGCTCCCTCCCCTGTCACCATTTATCTCTTGGTGTCAGGAAAACTTGTCAGAAGTGATTCATGCAGAGAGCAGAGGAATGGAGGAGCAGACAGAAATTACACTTAGTGCTCTGGACTGAGACAAGTGTAGCCATGTGCTCCCTTGAGAATGGCTAATAGTTGTGGACCACCTGCCTGATGCCCTCAATCACATGATTTCCACACACCCGGAGTCACTGAACAGGCTGGGAATTTGTTTTGTTGTTTTATGTAGGGGTTTGAGCTTGGATAGGGATTAGGGATGACTGTGGGATACCCAGTAATTGAACATGGGACCTTCTATATACACCTCTGATATATGCACTTCTCCTCCAGCACACTACTTGCTGACCTTTACTCTTCTCCTTTCCTCTCTCGGGCACACTACTTGCTGATCATTACACTTGTTTCCCTGGTCCGAAAGGAAATTTATAAGACCTCCATGACACCTCCTCTTCACCACAGCTAGCACACGGTGAGGCCTGTTGCAGCCATGGGTAAGGCCTCAGAACCACCATTTGTGGGTAAGAATCGCAGGTTTCCTTACCCGAAATCCATTCCTTAATCGTGGGGGGTTCCACTGATTTCCAGTGTTTTAGAATACGTTTTCAGGCTTGGAATAGCGCCCTGGCTATAGCCGGTTTGTGAAATTCCTCCACAAGCGTGTCATCCAGTATTCCCAGTACACATGGCTTGGGCTTTACCGGAATGGCAACTTGGAACACCCTGTTAAGGGTGTCTACAACCCCCGTCCAGTATCCGTGTAACCTCAGACACCTCCAAAGGAGATGGATAAGGTCCCCCTGATTCCTGAGACATCGAGGGCACATCAGATCCTCCCGCACTCTCATCGTGTATAACCTAGCAGGAGTATGATGCGCTCTCAACACTATGTACAACTGAGACAGTCGTTGAGTAACATTGAGGGAGCATGTGTGGACTGCCTCCAGGACCTCCTCCCACGGTGCATCCTCAAACGGGCCCACATCCCTTTCCCATTTACTCAAGGCTCCCACAGGAAAGCTCTTCAAATATATAGATACCAACATACTGTAACAATTGGATATAAAACCTTTAAGCAGGGACGTCTCAGCCATCAGGTGAAAGACAGGCGAAAGAGAGAGAATCCAAGTCTCTCCCCCCAGCCTGCCTTCCAACCGCATGTCTCAACTGTGCATAATCAAACCACATAGTATCCGGCAGACCAAGTTTGTGCTGCAATTTGACAAAAGTGCACAGTTTACCCTGAGAAAAAATGTGGCTCAAGTAAATTACCCCATGAGATCTCCACCTTGAACCCGTCTGCAGTAATTTAAGTTCCAGATATCGATCATTGTCCCAGATAGGGCTAAAACTAGTGAAGCCTTCCACCCCTTGCATCTGTCTCACTCTATTCCATACCTTCTGCATCATGATGTAATTGGGGTATCGTTTATTAGAGTTAACAAACGCCAAGGATTCCAACCCCTGTGCAATGTCTTTGAAACCGGCGGTCCGGCAAAGCAGCCGGGGGCACAGGGTCTGTCTGCTCTGGCAACTCCCCCTCCCTTTTAGCCATCACCCTGGTTATGTGTTGCAGCTGGCCCGCAATGTAGTATAGCCAAGGGTTTGGCAATGCCATTCCCCCTGCCTCCTTCGGTTTTTGCAGCTTCTCCAACTTTATTCTCGGTGGTCTGTCTAGCCATATAAGTGACCGGAACATTACATTAATTAAGCGGAATATTTTTAGGGGAATTATCATGGGGGTATTGTGCAAGGCATATAAGAGCTGTGGCATAACAATCATTTTTATGAGATTTACTCTCCCTGTTACCGAGAGCTTAAGTTTCGACCAAACCTTAATTTTATCCTGAATACGATTCAGTAAAGGAGTTATATTAAGGGAGATATAATCTAGGGTATTGGAAGTAAAGTGGAGGCCTAAATATTTAAAGAACTTCACAACAGGGATATGTTGGGTCGTGGGATCGAGTGCCCCAGAAGGTTCGTCCAGCCGCAGCATAGAGGATTTAGTCCAGTTAATAATGACCAGGCCCGAGAATCTGCCAAAGGTGGTTATGTCGGCCATAGCCTCTCTCAGAGACTCTGAGGTATCCCCCAGCAACAACATGGTATCATCGGCATAGAGTAGTATTTTTTCCTCCATGGGGTTGTACTGAAATCCTCTGATGCGTAGATTGGCAAGAATCATGGCTGCTAGTGGTTCAATGGCCACGGCAAATAGGAGGGGGGACAGCGGGCAACCCTGCCTCGTGCCCCTATACAGGGGAAAAGAGTGGGACACCCGACCCACCTCCCGGATCACAGCAGTAGGGGCACTGTACAAAGGTTTCACCCAGGAGATGAACACGTCTCCAAAGCCAAAGCTCTCCATGGCTGCCCACAATTATTGCCACTCGACACTGTCGAAAGCCTTGTGGACGTCCAGTGGCAGCAGAGCTCTATCCCCTCCATTGTCCACCGGCGTCTGGAGATTAATTAAAAGTCTGCGCAAATTGAGCACTGTCGACCTCTGGGCTATGAAGCCAGCCTGGTCCAGATGAACAATCGAGGAGATGATCTCGTTTAATCTCAGGGCGAGGGCTTTCACCAGGATTTTTACATCCGATTGCAGGAGGGAAATCGGCCGGTACGAGCCTGGGTCTAGGGGGTCTTTCCCTGGTTTCAATAGGAGTACTATAGTGGCCCTAGTCAGAGTCCGGTAGTGACCCCCGCTTCCTAGCAGTGTTGAAGACCTTAAGGAGATGTGGCAGGATAGCCCCCCCCCCCCCATATTGTTTGTAGACTTCACTAGGGAGTCCGTCTTCACCTGGCGCCTTATGGTTAGCAAAGGTTTTAACTGCCTCACTCAGCTCCTCTATTGTTAGGGGAGCATCTAACATCCTCCTCTGCCGCTCCGTCAGGTGAGGTAGCTCCATCCCCCCCAGAAAGCCCCGCAACTCATCCTGAGAGCCCTGGGAGCCATAGAGCACTGAATAGAATCTCACTAGCTCCCGCATGACTGTATCAGGGGTATTCACTAGTTTCCCGTCTGTTGATGCCCTTAGAGCGCCTATTGACGGTAGTGCTTGGTGTGAGTGCACAAGCTTAGCCAGCATTCACCCCATCCGTTGCCCTTCTTCATAAAATGCAAGTCTGTTGAAAAAGAGTTTGATCAGCCCCAGAACTAACCAACCAATCTAGAGCCTCCTGTGCCGCAATCCAGGCCTCCCTATGGGAGTCTGTTGGGTCATCAATAAAAACCGCCTCTAGGCGGCACACCAGCTGGACAGCTTGGTCTTTTTGTGTATCAGTTACTTGTTTAATCGCCGTAACCTCTGCGCTAAAGACCCCCCCCCCGCAGGTAGGCCTTGAATTCATCCCATGTTACCAGAGGATCAGGGCTATCTGTATGATCTTGCCAGAAAGCTATAATCTGCTTCACTATGCCTTTGTGAGAGGGAAAAAGGAAGAGCCAGAAAGCATTAAGCTTCCAGGGCACCCTCCCCAGAGCAGAGGTCAGCCTAACAAGAACCTGCATTACCAGCGGCGAATGGTCTGATATTCCCCGAACCCCGTAGTGAATATCCTGTATAAGGGTTGCCATACTGGAGGTACAGAGGCATAAATATATTCTGGATAAGGACATATGAGATTTGGAGAAGCAAGAGAATTATTTTGAGAGAGGGTTTCTGCTACGCCATGGGTCCACCCACCCCACCTCCTCTACGAATTTCAGTAGAGCAGTTCGGTGTCCTATACGGCCAATGGGCGGGGGGTGCTTGTCTAAACAGGGGTTCAGGTAATAGTTGAGGTCCCCCACCAGAAGCAACGGAGTATTAGAGCTTTCCAGCTGGTACACTAGGATGGTGTTCAGTACATCCGCCAGAAAAGGTAGTGGTATATAAACAGCAGCCAATATACAGTACACTTGAAATATACGACAGTGAATAATAACATAATGCGTACCGTGTGCCAAGAGCACACTCCCCCAAAACACGGGGTGATTTGTGATCCACTGGACTCGACGGCTGCCGCCGTTTTCCTAGTAGTACAGAGTGTATCACAGTAAGGGGAACTTCCAACTTTGATCATAGCGCTCTCCAGCTTTTCAACATAAACAGAACTTACTGTTCCTTCCAGCCATAAGTTCAAATCGCCCTCAAGGAAGAAATATGGAGAAAAAACGGGGGAGGAAAAAACAAAGAAGTAATAGGACTCCCGCTGCAGATAATGATACCTTGATGGCCCATCAGTCTCCCTTTGCCTCCTGACGCTCGGGGCATTGAAACAAGTGTTCATTAGGATCTAGCCAGGCTGAGGCCTCCGCCGCCGTGTCAAAAAAGTGGGCCTGACCTCTCACTGATACACGGAGCCTGGCTGGGTAAAGCATGGCATATGTTGCCTGTAAGCGCTGAAGACGACATTTAACCTCTGTAAACCTGGCTCTGCTCTTCTGCACCTCAGCCGAGAAGTCGGGGTAGAATGAAACCCGAACCCCATTATGCAGGATATTGCGCTTTTCCCTTGCCAGACGAAGAATGATTTCCTTGTCCTTGTAGTCCAAAGCAAGCATGTTACGCGGGGGGTTCCCCAGCAGTAGCGGTCGTGGTGGGACTCTATGAGCCCTCTCCACAGAGTACAGGGGTGTGAATGCCTCCTTACCAAAAATCTCCAACAACCACTTCTCCACAAATTCCGTGGGGTCCCTGCCCTCGATCTTCTCAAGGAGCCCCACGATCTGAACGTTATTCCTTCGGAGGCGATTTTCAATGTCCTGCTTCTTTAACTCACCGGCCTTTGCTAGCCTCATAGTAACCTGTGCCTCCCTGATGAGCGGGGCCAGTTTGTCTTCCACCTCGCTGATCCGGCCTTCTACTGTGGTGGTGCGTTCCCTAATTTTTGTATATCGTGCCTAATGAAGCCCACCTCCTCTCTCAAGCCTCCTATCTTTATCTTTCAAAATGTCCACAGTAGCATTACATTTATTGCCTGCACAGAGGATGCCTGCAAGGGTGGGTTGTGCGTCATCTTCCTCATCCAGCCCCTCACCAGAGTCACTGGTGGTGCTGCGAGAGGCCGCCAAGGGGCCTGGCCGGCTGCAATGCTCTGCCGTCTCTGTGTGAAAGATGGCCGGGGTAGCGTCCAGCTCTGACTCCCGTGTCTTCCCCGATCCCCCATTAAGCTTCTGGGTATAATAAAGCATGTCCCGGGGGGGAGAGTCCCTCCCGTCCAGCTTTGGGGTCTTGGGTGCCTTACTCACCGCCCTCTTGTCGAGGTGTGTCGAGAATCTCTGGTGGCCCCTGCTCCTCCATCTGTTTGCGGGCCGTCATGCTGCCGGATCAAGTAGTAACGTTAGCCAGGGTGAGCAGCGGTGGTCAGTACAAAGTTTAAAGAGACTGTAGAGACCTTTCTAAGCAGGATGGTGGCTGGGGAAAGGATCTATGCAGGACACTGTCCGGGAGCTCAGTGAGATGCGTCTTCTCACATGCTGCTCTTGGCCACGCCCCCATGGTGGATTCTTTAAAGAGTCTCCTTCCATGTAGACCTCAGCTGCTCTCCTGCTTCTCCTGTGCCACTCCAGGAGCCGACTCATGCTCCCAGCTGCACCCAAGCCCCAGGCCTCAGGTTCAGACAGGGGGATCCACTCCTGTGTGAGGCCTGATGCGCAGCTCCTGACTACATCCTCACTCTTCCACCCGAACTCTCCTGACACCTGCTGGCCAATCACTGTATTTAAGGAGGCCTGCACCCTGACAACCCAGCTTGTGGACTGGGTCAGGGCTCCTTGTCATACATCAGGAAGTGACACCTCCTCATCCATCCTCCTTCCAGAGCTTTCCCAGCTCAAGGGGAGGAAATCTCCAAGGGGTGTCCCTTCACTCCATCTCCAGCCCCACGCCTGAGCCACTCCCAGCCCAGATCAAAACATTCAGGCCTGCACTTACATTCAAAAGACAAAAGTAAAAGCACCTACACTATGGGGCCGCTACACAAGTACACACTAGGGATATGGTTTGTTCATATTTCAAGTCTGAGGTTTACGACCACTTGAGACTTCCTGCTCACTGATGATTGTATGTGCTTTTTTTTTTTTTTTTTTTTTTTTTTTTTTTTCAGATTTGGAAATTTGTTTCACAAGGAAACAATTCTTAGAAACTTTTTGATACTGTTCTAGAACTAATAGTTTCCCTTCACATAAATTACCTTTGAGTTAAAGCGTTTGTTACTTCAACACTTTATATTGCTGATATGTGACTGCTGTACCATGTAATTCTATGAGAAAGTTTCCTGTTCTTTTTGTATTGCTTCCTTTATGTGAAATCCCTGGTGATATCGCCAGTCCCTCTGCTTTCCTATTAAAAACTGACCACACTAAGCAGGAGATAACACCGTGGTCAGTTTGCTTGCTCTGCTGGGAACTCAGCCTGCTCTCCTTCAATGGATTAGACTTGTCCTCACTTGCCCCCGCTGCACAGCCATTCACTGGGAAGCTCAGTGTGCTGTTGCTTCTCCTCCCCCAGCTCTTATGCAGCTGAGAACAGAGGGGATGTGATCACTTATAAATAGAAGGAAAATAGGTATTTACAATTTTATACAAAAATGTTTTGCCCTTCATTTCTATTTTAAATTGAATGGGTTATTTTACTAGGTAGATCCTTTACAATCACTT
Organism: Glandirana rugosa; assembly: GCA_018402905.1. Lineage (NCBI taxonomy): Eukaryota > Metazoa > Chordata > Amphibia > Anura > Ranidae > Glandirana > Glandirana rugosa. The sequence continues at coordinate 1,328,487 of BLSH010344769.1, read as the reverse complement.
TAATTTCAGTTATGCTGAAGAGTGGCACAGCGTTAGTCATGGAATAGACCAGAGCAGAACTCATTAGTAAAACTGAATTAAAATGTATTTTTTTGTAAATTGAAGAAAAAAATAAAGAGGCAACTCAAGATATTCTCTTCAGAACCCAGCCTCGGGCAATGTTAATCCCTCAGACAGTAGAGATAAGTTAATTGGGAATGATATAGCACTGACAGTGTGCATTCTGCAACTGACCAACTTTGGTCCCCATGATTAAGTTCAGGGAAGGAAGGGAGCGAAACATATTGGGGGGTGTGGCCTGCCTGGAGTCCAGGCTGAGACTGCCACATACTTCTCTATTAGTGGATTTGCAGCGATATGTGGCTCGGGGGAACCTCTCCTCCACTACATGCTGATTTTTAGAGACAAGCTCCATTTCTTGCCAGCACTCCCAGCAGTTGGCAGTTGATTGGGATTCTCTAGGAGCCTGAGGGACACCCACATTTTTACATTTGTGCCTAGTCACTGCTATGTTGGTGGAAGTAAAATTTATTGGTCGGCAGCTCTTTCTTTTCCTAGAACCGACCCCCGATGACACCATCAATGCAATCCATTGATCAGAGGCCGGAGTAGGTAGGATATGATTCTCGTTATGTAAAACTCTGAGAAAAAACAGATGCCTAGGCACCTTCACATGGAAGCCATATTTATTTTTAAACTTTAAAACTTTAGATTCTTTTAGATTAGTATGGGTTCATTATAAAGCCCAACTCTGGGCTTATTCCTAAACCAGGAAAGGATCCCCATTCCCCGGAGTCCTATAGGCCGATCTCGTTACTCCAAGTCGACATTAAAATTCTGGCTAAAATACTGGCATCCCGCCTCAACCAGGGGATTCTTTCACTGGTCCATACAGACCAAACAGGCTTTATGCCTGGGAAAAACACAGCCATGAATATCAAAAGACTATTCATGAATATAGAGGACACGCATGGTAATTTGGGCACAAGAGTGAGAGTAGCGCTGGACGCCGCAAAAGCGTTCGACTCCGTGGAGTGGGAATTCTTATGGGGATGCCTAAGAAGATATGGCTTTGACCCAAACTTCATTAAATGGGTACAACTTCTATATCAAACACCCAAGGCAAGAGTACTAGTCAACGGGTGGTTACCAAAGACTTTTCCCTTAGGTAGAGGCACTCGCCAGGGATGCCACCTCTTTCGCTTGCTTTATGCATTGGCAGTAGAACCCCTAGCCATCGCTATCAGAGCTATAGACAGCATAAAAGGCCTGCAAGTCAGGGACTTTATTGAAAAAGTGGGCCTTTATGCTGATGATATGGTCCTATACCTAGCAGACTCACAGGAATCCCTTATAGAGGCCCTGTCATCATTGAGAACATGGGAAAACATTCTGGGGTATGGATAAATTGGGACAAATCACAAATTCTGCCTATAGACCAATTTCCTCCCCCCGCATCAATATACCCCCTATATGCCTTAATAAAAGCCAAGACTCAAACCTGGGAGAGGCTCCCACTGGGAGTGGCTGGACGTGTGAATATGATTAAAATGATACTATTACCTAAGATACTGTACAGGATGTGGCATCCACCATTCCCCATACCCCCAAAATTCTTTACAACCATTGACTCTATACTCAACTCCTTTGTATGGGGATCAAGCAGACACAAACTCTCCTGGCAGATGCTAAAAAGTCCTGCAAACCTTGGGGGTATCGCCCTGCCGGATTTTCAAGATTATGATTTTACCTCCCATTTTTACCACTTTCTAAAATCAGACCTTCCTCGTTATCAATCATTGCTAAGTGAGAAACCAAACCATCCAACCTATACTCCCCTACAGGTTATACTGTGAAAACACAGTACACTCTATACACCCCAGATCGAAAAATAGTTTTGGCTTCTCACAATCAATACATTTGGGACAGTATCTTAAAGAAATTAAAAGGATCACCTTTTCACTCTCACACACCTCTATGGTTTATTAATGATTTGCCTGAGCTACGGATAAACCGGGGTATATCTACACCAGCTCCTGACTCCTAATGGACCCAAAACTTACCAAACACTGAAAGAGGAGTTCTCGCTTCCTAACCATCTATTTTTTTAGATTTCTTCAACTCATGCTCTTACCACACAATCCTCCGCTGGCTATCCCCTGTTGATTACTCTCTCTATACTGCCTATTGTACAAGGAGAGGAACCCTCTCAATTGATCTCCAACCTTTATTCAGCAATACGCCTTCCCAGTACCACTGCACTTGCATATCATACCAAGAGTAAATGGGAAGTAGAGCTTTATGTTTAATGCTCTTGAGTAATGTAGGTTATAAACACAATGTACATGAGATATGTATGTCTTGCAGCTTTCCAAATAATTCTCTTTTTTGATTAAAAGCCCAACTCTGGGCAGATTAGAATGTTATCCCTGTGTCCGCATTACAAGTAATAGCAGCGAGTTTTGTCCAGGGGAGAGGACAAACCGTTTTTTCCATATTTTACCATATGCTAATGCATTTGTTGGGCTGGTTCATGAAGATCAGGACAGGAAATGATGTTGGCAGGAAGTGGGGGTGAGGGAAAAGGACTTGAAACACAGCCAAGTTCTAGAGACTAGGAGGCAGCAGTTTTGCTGGACTCCAAGAAACATGCAGGAGAGATCCTGGATAAAAGGAAGACGCCATCACTAGGAAGAACCAAGTTACGTACCTGTTCAGTGTATACCTATTGCATATGTTATCCATACTATCCATACTAATTTGCTAGAAAGGATAGATAGCTTGTGCATGTGTATATTGTATGCATATTTTGTAATGTTGTGTATTGTTTTTCCTACTAGTGAATAAAGCCTTTTTGTTTAGTAAAGCAAATTAATACACACTACAGGGGCTTTTTAAGTGCTTCCTTGCTTCTACCACAAAGAACCTTAGAAGACGCAAAACAAAACATTTAGCTGTGGGGAGGGGTGGAGAATCGTGTAAGTATATTTATCTCCTTTTATTGTTCCCCTAGACATGAGCGAGAAATAATTAACCCTTGCAGTGCGGGCACAGCCACACCACAAGAAATATTTTGTATTTGCTTGGAGTTGGACTTTAATGTGGGCCTTTGATATCCTTTGACTTCATATGAAGATTTTTTCCACCAATCTTGGGTCGCTAAAGGCATCACCCTCAGTTGATCCAGCTAATTTGCCCCACATCTGGTCCAATAGTAATCCACATAGACATTAGGGAAAAGTTTAACTCACTCTGACCTTCAGGCTTCTCTTCAAAATCTTCATCTTCATCCTCTGAGCCAACGGAATATTCTGATTGGTTGTCAGAGAGATCATCTTGCCATTCTACAAGAAAAAGAGAAGAGCCGATGTTAGGATCTACTAGGCAGCTTGTGAAGGACCGGGAAGACTTGTGTAGTTCGGATGAGCATGTGAGCTGCCACAATGACCAACACTTTCAGCCCTGAGACGGTAAGGACAGGTAGACCAGGAGACCTCTCCACAGGAAGAAGTTCTGAATCAGCCAGAGGTCACAGGTCATTTCAGATGTTCTGAAATCAGCCTAACCCGAACCCAGCCAGCAGTCATTTGGAAGGACAAGCCAAGCACAAGTGATACTTCAGATTTTGAAGATTACAGGTTCTGCACGCTGGCAACAAAATCTCTGCCCACTTTCCTCAGCCATTACAAGGCTCTCTTGGCTCGGGATGTTGACACTGGACTTCTGAAGAGAGAAGAGATGATCTGTTGTGTGTCAAGCCACTAGTAATCACTTGGAACTGAAATATACGTTTTGTATAGAGAAAGTAGCAGTGCAAACAGCAACGCTTATTAACTCACGGTAACCAGTTTCTGTAGCAGGTGTCTAGTTATTGGTTGCCAGGGGGCATTGAACATGGTTAATAATTAGAGCCATGGCAAACAAATGCATGTATTAAATACATACGTTTACATATTTACTTGCCAAAAGGATTTGCAGTGTTAGATACCCTCAGCTAGTCAGTAAAGTGACTTTGTGACTTCAGTTTTAGCATTACTGCTTCCGGGGTCAGCTACCTGCTCATTGGACATAGGTGATGATGCAGGTTCCCTGTCCAATAAGGAGACTAGAGGCAGAGAGAGAGAGATAACAAAAGCTGGATTGCTGAGCCAGGAAGATTAAAGCCGGCCATACACAAAGTGATCCTCTTTGCAGGCAGGGGCGTATCTACCGTGAGGCAATCAAGGCGTTTGCCTTGGGCAGCATTTTTCAGGAGGGCAGCGCTGCTCCCAGGCAGAAGGGACACTATGAGCAGTGACGCTGCTACGGGGGTGTGGACCGCCCCCAGGTGACACCGCCATTAGGGTGACACCAGGAGCGGCCGTGGACTGATTGTTTGGTGACAGGGGAGCGAAACGGAAGCAGGAGGCGGTGGCAGCTGCAGCCTCTGATGCTGCTAAAAAGGAGCCCGCTCTCTCTCTCTCTCACCCGCCCACTCTCTCTAACCCACCCATCATTAGAGGTGGAGCTCTAATAGGAAGAGGTGAAGCTCTAAGATGAAGGGATGAAGCTCTAAGATGAAGGGGTGGCGTTTACAGATGAAGGGGTGGATCTTAAACAGGAAGGAGTGGGGCTAATTTAGATGCGGGGCACCCGGTTTTAGTCTTGCTTAGAGCAGCACAAAACCAAAATACACCACTGGTTGCAGGAATGAAAAATCGCTCAATTTCCCCATCATCACAGTCAGTGCTGATGGGGGAATCCCTCCTGTGGGGCTATTGTATTCTCCCGGGGGCTATAACAGCCACTAGCATTAATTGCATGTAAAATCTGACAGGCTGGTTGTACCAAAGTTTGATTGATCGATCAACTTTGGTACATTCAGCCTCCCTATACATGGTTCAAATCTCAGCCATGTTCACTGAACTAGCCGAGATTCGAAATGTCTATGGCTGGCTTTACTGCTTAATTAGGAACTGTGTCATCTGTTTGTGGCTATGTAGTGTGGGAAATGTGTAAATCACAAGACTGACTGTACAGAATTACAAATACTCTGGCAAGTAAAACTGTAAACTTGCTGTATATGTATTCAAAGTGCTCTCCCTTTTTCAGAAAAAATGAAAAAGTGAATGAACACCATACAACCCCCCAGTCCCTGCTGTACTTACCTCTGAGGAAGCTGAGGTGTTAGTGCCCATACAGCTGGTCCAGTGGTCTGGGGCTTTGAAAACCTCACTCTTTTCCCTCTTTTCTGTGCAGACCAGAGAAATTCACTGTGTAGGCGCTGACCAATCAGAATCGCTCTTGTCCCTACTGGAAGTGCTGCACAAGACGAGGGAGAAAAGTGAGGATTTCAAATCCCCAGGCCACTGGACTGGCTGTGGGCACTGACAGTTCAGCATCCCTGGAAGTGCAGGGACTGAGTGTGGGGTAGGAAAGGTGTACGTGTTCGTTCCCTTTTTTTTTTTTTCCTGTGAAAGGTGAACACTTTAACTGCTTATTTAGAGGTCTGCCGGGGCAAGGTCATCCAGAGCTCAGGACAAACATGCCAAATGCCAACCCCCAGCATGTATGAGCAAAAATCTCCCCACAAAAACAATGAGCACTAATCTGCATGCTTACCCCCTAAGCATAAATTCTCCCTCCACCCAGAACAAATCTGCCCCCTGCTCAAATTCCCAATCTCAGCACAAATCTTTGCTCCCCCCATCCCACCAGCTCAAATGTGTCCCCCCCCCCAAAACAAATCATCACCCCTAACATATTTCCTCTACCCCTAAAATTTACCCTCTTAGTTCATCCCCCCAGCACAAACTACGCTCAAATCACCCCCACCTAGCACAAATCTCCCCCCTCCCCCAACACAAATCCCCCTAAATCACCACTCTTAGCACCCCTCTCCCCCATATTTTCCCTCCTAGAACAATACTTACCAACTGCATTCCCCCTTCCAGCACAAATCCCCCCCCCCCCAATCTCCTTGTGGCACCTTATAGGATACCACAGTGCCCAGGGCAGCCGTTCCACCTGCCCACCCTTTGTCCCGGCCCTGCCGACGGGACCCGTGACACCATAGGATAT
>BLSH010344769.1:1282760-1294167 GCA_018402905.1 Glandirana rugosa | reverse complement strand
CGATTATCGCTAGCGGCTGCTATAGCTGCTAGCAATAATCACTGGCTTCTCCTGGCTGGGACGTCTTCCCTGCCCTCCCCTGGTTGCTCGACGGGAGAAGACAATGGCCTGGCAGATGGGATTCCTGCATCAGCACTGTCTGTGTTAAAGGGGGAATCAAGCTAATTTCTTTTCACTCCGAGTATGGCCAGTCTAAAGCAGCCTTTCTAAACTTTCCAACCCCAGAGGAACCCTTAAAATCATTGTCAGGTCTCAGGGAACCCCCGCTATTATTAATTCATTTGGGGGGGGGTCAGTGGAAATAATACCTCTAGTAGCTAAAAAGGCTAGGCAAGCGGCATTGGACCATGAATTGTGTAGATGTGGGGTCAGTTATTATGTAGGTGGTAGGTCAGTTAGTCACAGCTCAAGGGGCTCCTAGCAATCTCTGGAGCAGCCATTCTCCACCCTTATACCCCAGAGATAGCGTAAAATAATTTTTAGTTTCCAGGGAACCCCTGCTAAAATTAGTGCATCTGGGGTCAGTGGGAAGAAGGTTCCTCATATACTGGTGGTCAGATTGACACCTGTTCACCATAGCTTTGGTCCCTTAGGTGTGATCCACACTGGATCGTGCCCCCCACCCCAAGCACATTGTGGGGTGCTTGCATAGCATCCTTATAATTCCTGCCCTGGCAGGTGTACACCTTCGGTCACTGCAGCTAAAGGGGGAGCAGTTTGGGCTGTAAATAAAACAGCTCAGCTGCAGGGTTTTACTGCCCATCAACCACTAGTGTGAACGAGCCCTAACAAACAGCCATAAAAAGATAATTTCAGTGTTATGTCACTACTATTGCTAAGTGGCTTTGGATCCAGAACCATGCAGGCACCATCAAATGGAAGGTCAATCAACCACAGTGGCTCACCTTTAGTGGCTCCCAATGGGTTAATATCCAGGTGTGGCCAGGTAGAGGAGGAGCCTGTTACTAGCTTTCTTTTGGCTGCACTATGACTATATAAACTGTTTAAGACCAGCAGACCAGTTAGAACTGAGAAAGACAGTATAACCCTCAAAACACTTCAGCTCTTGCACCCGATTTTATGCAATGCTTGTGTTTCTAGAATGGCATCCATTTCTTTAACTTGAATTGTGACTGTGGTTCAGGTTAAATGCTTATAGCCGCACAGCCTTTGATAGTATATATATCTTTATGCTTGTATGCAATAAATGATTTTTAATGTAGTGGATGAGGCTGTTGTGCCCTTTTTATTAGTTTGTCAATTAGAACCTTTGAAGGGACCCTGGCTGAGAATAGCTGTTCTAAAGGGCTGATTAAATAAAGGAATAGTTGGTGGTTTAACTCTCCAGCATCTACCAAAAACTGAAATATCAATTTTTGTGAGGACTGGCCATTCAAAGTGTGTCCCCTTTATTAGATTACCTAGGCTGGTGGGAAGATGAAGTTACTAACCACTTCCCGTCCAATGACATACAGGTATATCGCTGGATTGGAAGGGTGATATCTCGGTCATCACCGCAGCAATGACCGCGGCATCATATTTTAGCCCTAGTAATTCTGCGCAAAGTAAAAAAGTTATTCTAGCAGATAAAAACTGCTGGATAACTTTTACAGGCGGCAGAAGGGGCAACCACCCCCCTCCCGCTGCCACCTTTACCAGGCTCTCCCATGTGATCGGGGAGCAAGGTAAGGATGCAGCCAGCTGCATTCAGTTCCTGGGGCACAGTGGAAGGAACGGATGTTGTTCCTCCCACTGTGTGACATCAAAAACCAGAAGCAACGAGGATTTTGACATCCCTTGAGATAGCAATAAAAATGATTTAAAAAAAATTAAAGATCCAGTATATTTTTTAAAAAACAAAATAAAGATGTGTAGCACCCTGGTCCTAAACAGAGCTGCTCACAAATTTAGTTCTGCTAGGTGGTAACGAACCTGGCTAGATTGTTAGAGTGATCTACTGACTTTTGCCCTAAACCTGAATTTGGTGCTCCTCTCTCTTCTGTCACTAGGTAGCATTGATGACTGTGGCATTAGAATGACAAGGGCATAGTGAATTCGGGTTAGGCATGGACAGCTTGTCCCAGCCAATTGGTAGAGGTTTCTCTGGCCCCATGGCCTGCTGGGAGAGCCAATTTATTTGGGAGGAGTCAGGTGATCAGTTTTCTGTGCCACCTGGATGTAGGCTGTCTGAGGCCTATCCAGGATTGAGACAAGCAGCGCAGGGCTTGGGTTTTCAGGCCGGAAGCCCAACCAAGTCGCAGAGGTTCAGCCAGAGGGGGAACCAAGTTGACGCCAGAGGTGAAGGAGAAGCAGTTGCCGCAAGGGACGACCACTCCTGTTGCCAGAGGCAAGCGAGGACCAGAGCCAGAGGTAAAGGGGAAGCAGTTGCCACCAAGGGCCAACCACTCCTGTTATCAGAGGCCAGTGTATTGGCAGCCTTTTTCACTAGCCGGGGACAGTGAAGAAGTGGGAAAGCTTCAGCAGAGTGCCAAGCCAGGGACCCAGCAGGTTAGCATGGTTGAAGCTTGAGTATACAGCGGGTTAGCTGTGGAAGTGCTCAGGGGATCCAGCGGCGGCTGGGATCTTGGAAGTCTAGTGAGAGATCGGGAGCTCCGTGAATCAAGATCTACAGTAGGATACTGTGAGATTTGAGAGAAGATCTACAACAGGATACTGGGAGTTACGTGTACAGATCTATACTGACTTGTTGAAAGTTCAGTTGCTATAGTCTACAAAATACAGTTGCTTCATCCAGCTTTAAGGTCCTCTACCTGTATAGCTGTCTGCCTATTCCTTTTTATGTCTCAGAGTCTGCCAATTGCTTTTGCATCTGCCTAAGGGTGTCCTGGCCCTAACCCTTTTTCCCCCAGTTCTTGTTAAGAGACAATAAATCTTTTTTTGCATTCAAAAAGTGACAGGCGCCCATGTTTCCAACTTGCATTACACCCACCATGCCTAGTAACCTGCACCTTGAGGAGGAATGTCAGTTTTCCCTGACTCTGGAGGTCACCACTAGGCCTCTGGAGGGCGGAGACAGCACTACAAAAGTTTTTAAAGTGCCCCCATTCCCACGTGGTCACGCGCACGCAGGTCTCGCAGTACACATATGTAAACGCACCACACGTGAGGTATCGCCGCAAACGACTGAACAAAGGAAATCATTTTAGCCCCAGGCCTCCTCTGTAACTCTATAACTGGCAACCTATAAAGGCTTTTAAAATATTGCCTATGGAGAGTTGTAGGAACCATAGTTTGGCACCATTCCACAGGTGGACGCAGTTTTAAAGTGTGACATGTTTGGTATCCATTTACTCGGTGTAACATAATCTTTTATAGTTTACCAAACAACTGGGTATTATAATGTGTTTTAAAATCACTGCACAAATATCATGTGACAAAGATATATGCTACGCTGACCACTTCATTCCCCAGGGCCTCTGCTCTAAACATAAAAATAACATACATATAATGTTTGGTGGGTTTCAAGTAGTTCTCTAGCAAAAAAAAAAAAAAATCAGATTTTTCCAAGTAGGAGAGGAATGTCAGAAATGGCCTGGACTGGAAGCAGTTAATTGCAAAGACAACCAAACCATAAAGGCAGAGTTACCGTTTAACTACTTCATATCAAATCATGTACCTGTACGTCATTTTGTTGAAGCGGTTGTAACATTTTTTTTTTTTTAGAGCTGGCGGTTGGCTATCTGTTGATAGCAGCCGATGCGGCTCAGCAGCCGATTGGCCATTATCACGAGCAGCGGGAGGGGACGCCGCTCTGCCCGGGTCTCCCATCTCACCGGCACGTCCGCTGGCTGGCCGGAGACCAGAATGAAGCCGCAATCGGCTTTGATCGGTTCTCCGATATAAAATCCCGGAAGCAACGTCACTTCCGGTTTACTTGACTGCCAATGGCGCGGATTTAAGAAAAAAATGTCTGTATTGCAAAATACAGATTTTGGGGTTTTAAATACTTTTAAGTGCAAAGAAAGGATTTGGGGACTTTTAGACCCCCGAGCCCTCCATAAGGAGTACCTGTCACTGCCTATTACTGTCACAAAGGATGTTTACATTCCTTGTGACAGCAATAAAAGTGATCAGATTTTTTTTTTTTGAAAAGGGACAGTGTTAAATAAAAAACTAAAAATAAAAAAAAACTTTTAAAAAACGCCCCCGGTCCCCATGTGCCCCCAAATGTGAGGTACCGCCGTGATCGTTTGTGTGAGAGCAATAATTCTTACAAATTCTTACAAAAGACCTCCTCCAACTCTAAACTGGTAACCGTTACTTTTTTTTTAACCACTTGCCGACCGCGGACCGGAGTCCAACAGCGACACAGTGGCTCGTTATCGCAAACCGCCGTCCTATGACGGCAGCTGCGATAACTAGTACTGTGAGAGCGCGCCGCCAGAGGCACGCTCACTGTGTCCGGGGGGGCCAGGGAGCGGGTAGGGCGGACTTGATTGCCGCTGGCTACCCACGATGGTGAGAGAACGGAGGTCCGTGTATGTAAACACGGAACTCCGTTCTGACGGGGGGAAGGGCTGTGATCACAGGCTTCCTGTATATGGAAGCCGTGATCACTCCCTTCCCCCAGCCAGCCCAGCTCCCACATAGTTAGAACACGCCCAGGGATCACATTTAACCCTTAGAGCGCCCAATGCGGGTTAACCCTTTCACTGCCAATGGCATTTACACAGTAATCAGTGCATTTTTATAGCACTGATCGCTCTATAAATGCCAATGGTCCCAAAAAAATGTCAAAATGGTCCTCCGCAATAACGCAGTACCGCTAAAAATCGCAGATCGCCACCATTACTAGTAAAAAAAAAAAATTAAAACCCCAGAAATTAATTCTCATCATCCGTAAACGCGGCAACTTTTGCGCAAACCAATCAATAAACGCAGATTGCGTTTTTTTAAACCAAAAATATGAGGAAGAATATAAATCGGCCAAAACCGATGAAAAAAATGTTTTTTTATATTTTTTTTTTGGATTTGTATTTTAGCAAAAAGCAAGAAATAATGATTTTTTTTTTGCAAAATTGTCGCTCTTCTTTTGTTTATAGCACTGATCAGAAATGACGCAGAGGGGATCAAATACCACCAAAAGTAAGCTCTATTTGTGGGGAAAAAAAGGACGCAAATTTCCTTTGGGTACAATGTCGCACGACCACGCAATTGTCAGTTAAAGCGGCGCAGTGCCGAATCGCAAAGAGTGCTCTGGTCCTAAAGTGTGAAATCCTTCCGGGGCTGAAGTGGTTAAACGTCGCCTATGGAGATTTTTAAGTACCATAGTTTGTCGCCATTCCACGAGTGCATGCAATTTTAAAGCGTGCCATGTTAAGTATCTATTTACTCGCCGTAAACATCATCTTTCACAATATGCAAAAAAATTGGGTTAACTTTACCGGTTTCTTATTCAGAAAAGTGCGTTTGAAAGACAGCTGCGCCAATATCGTGTGACAAAAAATATTGCAACGACCGTCATGTTATTCTCTAGGGCCTTTTGCCAAAAAATTATATATGTTTGGGGGTTTTAAGTAGTTTTTTAGCAAAAGATACTGATTTTAACTTGTAAACAACAAATGTCAAAAATAGGCTTGGTCCAGAAGTGGTTACTACAAACCACTTTGGACATACTAAGGAATTTTGTGGCGACACAAATTCTGTTAATTATAATGAAAAGTCATGCTGGTTATAGTCCTTATGGATTTTACTTACTTCTGCATTTGGCTAAGCTCCACCCGCACTATTAATTCTGTTTTGGCTGGCATGTTCTTGAAGACATCTGCTTTCAGCCGCCGTAGCATGTGAGGCCCCAGCAAGTCATGGAGTTTTTTAATTTGGTCTTCCTTGGAGATATCGGCAAACTCTTCCAGGAAGCCGTCCAGATTGCTGTAGGGAAAACATTACAGAGAAATAATTTCTGGTGATCACAGAGAGAAAAGATGGATCAGCTCCGATCCAATCACCTGCGCTCATTCAGTAATACAAAGATTGCGTGCAAACTGCAGTACTCCATAGCAACTTGTGGACTGATTGGGTGCAATGATTAAAGCCCTTGGCGCTGTGTTTTTGATTTAAACCCCAACTGGGTGACATTTAGTTTGCTAAAGCAACATTTTTTTTTACTGTTTTCTGTATCTTGGTGCTACTAATTTCCTCCAGCCTCTTTTAGCCACTTTGTGCACATTCATGGGCTGCACATCAGTGCTCTAGACTGGCTTCATGATGGAAAGAGCAGCAGACTAGAATATGTATCAGCATGGCTGATTGTAGTTCACACAGGAGAAGTGAGTGACAACACAGAAGCACAATTGGAAGACAGTTGTCACCCCACATCAGGATGTACCTGGACCTTCACTGCAGGGTACCCACATATTTTTTTTAAAAAATCAATTCTCGGCCTTTTGGTTAAAACTGTGATGGCGAACCTTGGCACCTCAGATGTTTTGGAACTACATTTCCCATAATACTTCTGCTCTCTGCAGTGTAGTTGAGCATCATGGGAAATGTAGTTTCAAAATATCTGAGGTGCCAAGGTTCGCCATCACTGGGCTAAAATCAAGTGTATTATCTAGTCTTATAAGCATCCAGTAGGGGTGCTCCACTGTCATACTGGTCTTTTGGCTAGCATGGCTGGCTGTATAGTATCCTTGCTGGTATGATGGTCCTGAGTATGATGTATGGTCCTGAGTATAGTGATTATGTCTTGGTATGATACTCCTTACTGGTATGATGGGGGTCCTGAGGGCCCTCCTCATGGGAGGAGAATCCAAATTAATTTCCCAATGGGTAAGGTGGGGTTTGAAAGTATTGCCCCGGTGTGCAGATTTCCAAGGGGTCCAGTGCCTCCTGATTTGAGCAGTGCTGCTTTGTCTGGCCAGAGGTCATGGAGACAGAGAGCTTGTGGTGTTAGATGCCCCCTGGAAGTGGCACCCTAGGGGTGCTCCTAGCAAGGAGCAGTTGAGACCTCAAGGCAGTTGAGACCACAGTCCCCAAACAAACCACTGGTAACACAATACGTCGCTGTGGATTGAAATCCTGCAGCATGGCCCGCAAAGTCCCCCTCCTCAAGAAAGCACATGAACAGGCCCGTCTGAAGTTTGCCAATGAACATATAAATTATTTAGAGAAGGCTTGGGAGAAAGTGTTGTGGTCAGATGAGACTAAAATTGAGCTCTTTGGCACTAACTCGACTCGCTGTGTTTGGAGGAAGAAAAGTGCTGACTATGACCCTAAGGACACCATCCCAACAGTCAAGCACGTAGGTGGAAACATTATGCTTTGGGGTGGCTTCTCTGCTAAAGGTACGGGCCGACTTTGCCACATTGGAGGGGCCAAGTATTGTAAAATCTTGGATGAGAACCTTCTTCCCTCAGCCAGAACACTGAAGATGGGTCGGGTCTTCCAGCATAACAATGACCCAAAACATACCACCAAGGCAACAAAGTGGCTCAAGAAGAAGCACATTAAGGTCATGGAGTGGCCTAGCCAGTCTCCAGACCTTAATCCTAAAGAAAATTTATGGAGGGAGCTGAAACTTCGAGTTGCCAATCGACAGCCAAGAAACCTTAAGGATTTAGAGAAGATCTGTAAAGAAGAGTGGATCAAAATCCCTCCTGAGATGTGATGTGTGCAAACCTGGTCACCAACTACAAGAAATGTCTTACCTCTGTGCTTGCCAATAAGGGTTTCTCCACCAAGTACGAAGTCATGTTTTGCTTGGGGATCAAATATTTATTTTACTCACTGAACTGCAACTCAATTTATAATATTTGTATTGTGTTTTTTTGGTTGATATTCTGTCTCTATGATTTAAAATACACCTATGACAAAAATTATAGACCCTTCATTTTTTTGTAAGTGGGCAAACTTACAAAATCTGCAGGGCATCAAATCATTATTTTCCCCACTGTATATGTGTGTTTTGTTTTCACTCAGGATTGTAGGGTGTGGGTCTTCTGGCCTACCCTGAAGTCAAGTGCGAGGATGTGTGGCCCTTAGATTCCTTCCTTCCTTGCCTTGGGAAGGAACTATTGGGGACAGCTCCTCACCTAGTACTCATTGGTCAGCTTTGTCTATTCATAAGGAGAGGGGTCCACCAGGCCTTTTGGCTAGAGTGTGCCTTACTCTTGTCAAGAGTCTTGTTACCTGAGGGGACCATATGACACACACTGAGTGTAGTTTTTTGTGTGTGTTCACATGCACTTTTTAGTTCACTTAGGGGGGTTGATTTACTAAAGGCAAACAGACTGTGCATGTTGAAAATGCAGTTGCTCCAGAGCGTAGTAAATGAAGTGAAGCTCTGCTGACTTCCATCATCCAATCATATGCAAGCAAAAATGCTTTTTGATTTATTTTCCTTGCATGTGATTGGGTATTATTTGTACAGTGAAGCTTCATCTCATTTGCTGGACTCTGAAGTAAATGTCCTTGCAAAGTGCACAGTCTATTTGGCTATAGAAATTCAACCCCATGGTGTTTTGGCTTTTGCACACCACACGCAGGCTCTAAAAATATTTTTAAAAAAAGGCATTATTTAAATAAAACCTGCAGATTTAGAAAGATTGAAAATAACTTTTGAGATTACATTACCATAGCAATGCTTGTATGAGATTTTAGTTATTGTGTTTGGTTTTGGTTTGATATATGCCTGCTGTACCATGTACTCTGTTCTCTTTGCATTACTTCCTTTGTGTGAATCCCCTGCTGTTCCTTCCAGTCACTCTGCTTTCCTATTAAAATTGACCTCACTAATCAGGAGAGCACAGCATGGTCAGTACTCCAGCTGTGCTAGAAACTCAGCCTGCTTTGCGCCAATGATCAGACTTGTCCTGACACCCCCCCCCCCCCCAGCCTTCCCTGCACTTTCACTGGGAATCTCAGTGTGCTGCTGTTTCTCCTCCCCCAGCTGAGAAAAGAGGGAATATAAAAGAAAAAAAAAAAAAAAAGGTATTTATAATTTTCTGTTTTATATTTACACAATTGTTTGCCTTTTATTTCTATTTTAAGCTGAATGGGTTGTTTTACAAGGTGATTGTTTAAGTGGAACTATAGTCACGTTAAGTCCAGCTATACGGCATCTCTGAGCTGCCCGCCAGCCGCTGACATCTTTGGGCGGCTGGCCTCCTCGTCTCAATCGCCAGCTGAAATGATGCAGGAGTTCAGTTAGCTTCGGCATCTCCGAATTTGTACAATGAGCTGCGAGTGCACGGCTCACTGCACAAGGGCGGGTAAGTAACTTTAATGCAGACAAAGCATGTCTCTTCTGCATTAAAAATCCTGCCTGGTCGCCCATTTTTATTTTTTATCCATAAAGTTCCAATTTAAAGTGAGACAACTAAATACACAACCGAAAAAAACATGTGAATCATTTTACCGGCCATCGAATTTACCATTCACTAGAAATGCCTGAGCTCAATAAACTGAAGGGGAAGTCCTATAGCGTTTCTGTAAAACTAAAAAAAAATAAAATTTTCCTTTACTAGCCTATTTTGAAATGTTTTCCACTTGAGACCCGTATAAGACTTTTTTGTTTTGTTTCAAAAAGCTTTATTTCTCTTTCATGAAATGACCACAGATTGTATAACCATTAAGTGATATTCACATTTAAATAAGATACTCCAGCCCAGCAGGAAACCTTATTTGTGAAGGTTTCACAGCAGGGGATGCTGTTAAAACGTTAAAGCTTCCAAATCCCGATGCAAATCATTGCTGATAAAAAAAAAAAAGTCTCTTCTTGCAACGCTGCAATCAATATGCACTCTGCGTGACTCATCGTCCGCTCTCGCCCGGCTGCTGGAAACATGTAATGCCTCCCACTTATGAATAATTTATAAGTTACATTTTTCCACAGCCTCAGACAACAGATCTTAATGATGTTGACAAGATGGGAGAGGGAGGGATGGTGGTCAACCATGAAAACAAAGGGAGGGGGAAAAAAAATATACCAGAGCGAGCCTGAAAGCCACCAGGAACTGCAAAGCACTCAATGTCAGCAGCATGTGGGAAAAGAAACGCTGTTGTATTTTTACAGTTCTTTTTAGATATATGGCCAGTCAAAGGGTTTGTGGAGGCACACGGTTGGATCGGCCAACAAATCTTTAAATACTTTAAGCATCAAAGGCGTGCACGGGGGGTGTGCCAACTCACTATGTATGGTGCTGATTCCCCTACTGCCCGAGCTTCTCCCCCTTGTTGCCCCTCATTATGCTTCAGTTTGTGAATCAACAGGAAGCCACTCAGTACAGAACACTTCCCATTAATTCACTGTCCCATGTAGTTGAGGCTGCAGAGAAAGGCATGTGTGTGAGTTTTGGGGTGCACACCATGCAATAGGCTGCGCACACCTATGTTAAGCATACTCTATGCTGCTTGGCTTTTGGTCTTTGTGGGAGGAGGGCTTACCAGTTAGGACATCCTATTGTACAATCTCCATCTATTGGAACAGTGTTATGCACTGCCCTCTTGGTGTTCCTACTAGCCACTTCTTTTGCAACGTGCCTCTTCCATGCTTTGAGTAGACCTGGGTTTAGCGAGATCTTAGTTATATGCATGTTCTTCTGAGGAAGCCGGTAAACAGCGAAACACGTAGGAACTGACGCCTAAACTGTCTACTGCATTTGTTATAGCGAATGTATACTGAATATCATTATGTGTATACCCATGGGCTATGACTTAGCAGAATGGAGCCTCCTATATGCAATGTAATTGTACTGAAATGTTTTTATGGCATTTTTAAGGAATTTTTGCAATGAGAAGTATTTTGAATTTTAAACTAATCAAGTATTCACTTCTCTGATGTGGATCACATAAACACGCGACTAGACTTATAACATAAATAGACCTGAGGTGTGCCCTGGTCATCTGGTTGGTATGCTGAGCAAAGGGGGCATACCCTATATAAGTAATGGAGACAGTGGAGAAGAATTTGCTGAGAAGTGCCCTAAAAAGGGGGATGGGAGGGAGGGTATCGCACACTGGAACCGACCAAGAGCATGGGGGAGTGAGCTGCTTAACCACTCCAGGTCCGCGCTATTGCCGAAATACGGCTCCAGCGGGGACCTGAAATGCCGGGAGGACGTCCATGGACGTCCTCCACTGCGCATGCTCCTGCGCGCCCCCTGGCGGCAGCGGCGGCGCGCGCGCCGCACGCTGCGCGAGCGTGCCCGTGGGACGGGCGGGCTCGATGTCCGCCCGAGACCCGCGATCACTTTCAGGAGCCTCAGAACGGGGAACCGCCGTTGTAAACACGGCGGTTCCCCGTTCTGTGACAGGGGACATAACAGATCTACTAATCCCTGTCACTGGGATCAGTTAGATCTGTTATGTCCCGACCAGCCCTGCCCCCCCACAGTTAGAACACAGCCAGGGAACATATTTATCCCCTTCACTGCCCCCTGCTGGT
>BLSH010344769.1:1258103-1282688 GCA_018402905.1 Glandirana rugosa | reverse complement strand
TCCGTGAATTTGGGGGGAGGACGGGTCTGGTTAAAAACCGAAAGTCGCGACAGCGTAAAACTTACTGTTAACGCGCTTTTGCGCAAACCAATCAATATACGCCGATTGCGATTTTTTTTTTACCAAAAATATGTAGAAGAATATATATCGGCCAAAACTGATGAATAATTTTTTTAATGGATTTGTAAATGCAAAAAGTAAAAAATATTGTTCTTTTTTGCAAAATTGTCGCTCATTTTTTGTTTATAGCGGCGATCAGAAATGACGCAGAGGGGATCAAATACCACCAAAAGAAAGCTCTATTTGTGGGAAAAAAAGGACGCAAATTTTATTTGGGTACAACGTCGCACGACCGCGCAATTGTCATTCAAAATGCGACAGCGCTGAAAGCCAAAAATTGGTCTGGGCAGGAGGGGGGTTTAAGTGCCTGGTAAGGAAGGGGTTAAATACCCTCCAGGCTCCTCCCATAAGTTCAGGCCAGCATACTGGCCTTTTTATTTATATATATAGATATGGCGGTAGCCATATTTGCTTATTGGATATGTACAGCCAAAGCTCGATTGTGACCCGTTTTCAGCAGAGAGCGGGCTGAAGTCTGCTCTTTGCTGACATCAGAGTCAGTCCAGGCTTGACATCATCATGACCATGGAGTCGGGATCCGCCCAGATCCCTGGACTGACACCCGGGCCAGCTTCTCACCAGGGCTGTGGATCTGCTTTATCCTGTCACGGTACCATGGAGTGCAGACGGACTCTTTTGGGAACCGGCACCTGATTGTGTTTGAAAATCAGCATGTTGGCAATGAAATTTTGAGCAGCGCTGCCAGGTTTGCAGCTTGCAATGGTGCCAGCTAATGGCTGTGAATATGCTGCAAGACCAGTCAGTTTGCATGCTAGCTCATGAAACACTTACTTGAATCTCTCAGGGGTCAGGAAGTTGAGAAGATGAAAGAGTTCCTCGAGGTTATTCTGGAGTGGAGTCCCCGTGAGCAGCAGTTTGTAGTCGATCTTGTAGCTATTTAATACCCTAAAGAACTTGGAAAACAACATTATGTGGTGGCAGCCTTCACCAATGCATCAGAGGTTTGCAGGTCACACTTCAACAGAAATTGCTTACAATGGTTGTCTGGAGTAATCATTCGTT
The DNA here is from genome assembly GCA_018402905.1 of Glandirana rugosa. Lineage (NCBI taxonomy): Eukaryota > Metazoa > Chordata > Amphibia > Anura > Ranidae > Glandirana > Glandirana rugosa. The sequence goes on along the minus strand of BLSH010344769.1, from coordinate 1,281,545 downwards.
GACAAACTATTAGCTATGAACAGGTTAACATTCCCCCCATGGCATTCCCTTACAGGGCCCTTTATTACAGGGAGAAGGGTTCTGTATACTGTATATGTCTATTCATTAGGGACATTGCTTAAAAAAATAAAATTGGTTTAAAAATATGTATTTTTTTTAGCCTCCAAAACACAACATTGCAAAAAAATATTTTGCATTCTCATTTTCAGCCAATAAATGGAGCACTAAGATAATTTTCAGATGTTTACCTGCTTATTAGCTTAAAGTATAACTCTAAAGGCAAAACTTTTTTTTTTTTAAGTTTTGGATGGAGTGGGGCGGGGGATTAGAATGCCTGTCAGTTATCGTTGCTGTCTGTTGGCCCATTAGGGAGATCCCTCCTCTCCATTCATCCCCCACTTTCCATTATCGTTGAAAGTGAAAGTAAAAGAAAATTTTGGGTTGTCCCCAGAAAAGTAATTGTGGGGAAATCTTCCAATGGGCACCTTAGTTATGGTGACCTGGGGCTCCCCAAGAAATTCCCTTAATTTCCTCTCATTTCCTGTTTTGGCTATGGGAAAGGAAGTGAAGGTAAATCTCTGCAATGGGGCAAAGATGGCAAAAATAAATCTTACAGGGATTATAACCTTCCTTTACTCTATCGAAAATGAAAAAAAAAAAAAAGAATTTGCCTATAGTTCTACTTTAACCTCCCTGGCGGTAGGATTATGTCAGATTTTTGTGTCTCAAATCAGTACATTGTTTCGCATAGAAATTTGGCGTGTCTAGTAGACATCCCGGGTATGATAACGTTTGAAACAACTAAATCATAATGTAATAAATAACTATAAATAATTATCAAAAATATAATAATAATAAAATGTATTTAATAATGTAATCAAATAAAAAACACTGAAATTTTCTCAGTTGCAGAATTGTCGCTGTCGTCACTTGACGAATTTCCCCACGAATAAGTATCGCTCAATTCTGCAAGTGATTCTTATTTATTATTGCGGTTTTCTAGTTGGTCAAAAAACGCTTTTCATGTAAAGGGACGCTTTTTGGATGCCATGGACATAATCAAGTTTCCCGGCAGAAAGAATGGCACCTATAATATAAAAGTGCATGCAGGGCAGTGGACAAAAGGGATGTGAAATGATTTCATACAGTAATGTAATCTAAGATTAAAGTGTACTGTATGCGTTATGTGTGTTTCACTTTTTGAATTTGCCTCCGGGCTCCACCCCCAATGCGAAGCAACACTCACAGGGAACGGAGCCCGGCATCACAGTGAATCGGGTGAAAGACACAGCCCACAGATACAGTGGGAGGACATCGCTGGATCCAGGGGACAATGTAAGTAATGCTGCCTGGATCCAGAGATGCGATCCCGAGTGTGGCTCGGGGTTACCGCTTTTGGCAGTGAAAAATAACCTCGAGCCACACTCGGGAATACAGCCAGGGAGGTTAAAGTGATACTAAAGTCTTGTTTTTTTTGTGCGCTTAAAAATAATAAACATGTTAAACTTACCTGCTCTGTAATGGTTTTGCACAGAGCAGCCCAGGTCCTCCTCTTTTTGAGTCCCTCTTTGGCGCTCCTGGCCCCTCCCTCCCATTGAGTGCTTGCAATGTGGGCACCTGAGCCAAGCTGCAGCTCCCTGTTTCTATTCAGCCCTGCCCCTCTCTCTCCCCTCATTGGCTCAATGACTTTGATTGACAGCAGTAGGAGCCAATGGTGCTTCACTGCTGTCTCAGGCAATAAAGAGGGGGAGTCCCGGACAGCCAAGTCTTTTATTCCCATAGACTGGATCCAGAGGGGGCTTAGGCAAGACTGGGGGGGGATGCTGCACACAAGGCTTTCTATCTTAATGCATATTTCACAAATACATGTGAATAATGCAAAATAAGCAAAATATGTGTTAAATGGACATAGACAGTGCTATGTCAAAATGTGCAAAAAAATATATATTTTTAGTTCATAAAATATCAATAAAGTCCAATAGGTGATGATAATTCATGTATATACATCAGAAAAGTGCATAAAGTGCTAATAGTCCAAATAAAGAGAAAAATCGTGTATCCCAAGTTGGAAACCCGAAAGGCTTCTGAGTTAATCCACCTCATGTGCAGAAAGGAGATCACAAGCTGCTTACCAGAAGGCCATGACCATAAAATTATAAATGGTCAAAATGTGCATAGGATGAATGGGAAAGCCTCACACAGACAGCAGTATCAGTGGTCAGCAAACATCACATCAGCCAGCAGCTCCGGATCTCTCCTCAAGGGACGGTATACATAAAAAAAAGGAAGGTCCGCACATAGTGTAAGGCTGTTACACAAGCAATTTAATCAATTTGTATTGCACTTACATATATCATCTCCATAACAGCAAAACAAACTTCGACCAGCAATCGCGAAATCTACCTTAGATTTGCTAAGTTAATAATAGTCGCTTGTGGTGCGGTTTTAACGTGGCAAAAGCGCTTGTCAACCGTACCGCAAACGCTCATAGGGCATTTGAGGTAGCATTTTCAACGTTCAGTAAACGCTTAGCAAAAGCACCTATTGAACGCCCTTTAACACTATAGGCGTGTTTGATAAGCGTCAGTATTTTGTGCAAGTGTGAACAAGCCCTAACAGATCTAAAAATTAAGGGAGGACGTGGTGTAGGACTTCCACCATACAGCTATACTGGGAAGGCCACAGTAATGATTACATTCATGGTAAGCCATTGCTCCAAGACCCTTTTCACACTGGGGAGGTTTCCAGGCACTTTAGCGCTAAAAATTGTGCCTGTAAAGCGCCTGAAAACTGCCTCCCCCGCAGCCCCAGTGTGAAAGCTCGAGCAGCAAAAAAAAAAGTCCTGCAAGCAGCATCTTTGGGGCGGCATGTGAGTGGTGTATACACCGCTCCCACACTCCCCCTGCCGCTGAAATGAATGGCCAGCGCTTCGGAAGCGCAGCAACATGGGAGCTTTTAACCCCTTCTGGGGGGTTAAAAGCACCCCGCTAGTGGTGGCAAAGCGCCGCTTAAACAGCGGTAAAGCGCCACTAAAACTAGCGGCGATTTACCGCTATCGGACCCGCATCCCGGTGTGAAATGGGTCTAATTACGGCATCTGGTAAACAATACCCTTCAATAGGCAAGGCTTTAACAATGACTTACTTTTGATTGGTTGTTCTTGAGGCGGTGAGCTTCATCCACCACCAGACACGCCCACTCGATGGAGCCCAGGACTGCATGGTCGATCGTAATGAGTTCATACGACGTGAGCAACACATGGAATTTTATTTGAGCTTCTTTCTAGATAAAAGAGGAAAATGTTGAGCGAATGTTCCATTACCTGGAGTAAAGCAGCCTTATTTGTTATTTGCCTTTTTAGAATTTGTAAGGTTTAGGGCCTATGTGCATTGGGCTGCATTGCTCAATAAAGGCTCAACTAAATGATGAGCTGAAATCCATTCTTTCCACTAGGCGCATTCACCTCAATGCACTTGCGCTGGTGTGCACATGTTGCATTTAGGGCCAATTCACACTATGGGGTTGATTTACTAAAGGCAAATCGATTGTGCACTTTGCAAGTCGCTCCAGAGCTCTGTAAATGAGCAGAAGCTCTGCTGACTTCCATCATCCAATCATGTGCAAGCAAAAATGTTGTTTTTTAAATTTTCCGTGCATGTGATTGGGCATCTTTTGCAAAGTGAAGCTTTACCTCATTTACTAAGCTCTGGAGCAACTGCACTTGCAAAGTGCACAGTCTATTTGCCTTTAGTAAATCCAACCCTATGTGTGGTGACAGATGTTTTACTGCAGTGTAAAATGTCCTGCGTGTCCCATTCACACTGCAACGCATTATAGCTCTGCGACAAGCTGCATTTTATTGCAACGCATCAGCCTGAATTGCACTGCAATGTCAGGCAGCACAGCGCATTGCACCAGCCAACATTGCACTGTATGACGTTTATGTTTGGTATAATTCACAAACTTTGTTAAAAAAAAAAAGGGGGGGGGGGTTGAGGCAGTGAATCGGGCACCACACTGCCCCCTAGACAGCTGGCAAGACCAAGCGGCGAATCGCTCCAGCTCCTTTGCGATTTCACGGAGGGGCAGTATGAATTGTCCTTTAATACTTTCGCTGCCAGGAATACAGGTACTATTGCCCACAGCAGCACTGCCCTGTAAGCTGACTGCTGGCTGATATAGCAGTCAGGAATGGGTTTACATGTGTCCAGCCGACTGTCAGCTTTTGAATAAAAGGCATTTGGGTAGCTGTCCCCTTCACGCCTAAGGGGAAAACAAATCTAAATGCTCAAGCCCAACTTTGACATGTGTTAGTAACGCCGATTTATTTATTATCAAAGGAAAACTAGCCCAAAATAGTAAAAAAAAAATAATAATATTTTTTTAAAACATGTAATTGTATATTTCATGCTACTACCAGAACCTACCACCAAACAGCAACCCCAAAAAAAATTTCCTGCTCCTGACGATTGCAGCGATACCGCATATGTGTATGTTATTTGTTGTTTGTACCCGTAGCATGGCCCAGAAACAATAGTGCGCTTTTTGTTTTAATCCTCCCTAAAACACACCAACACTGATGCTAATTTTTTTTTTTTTTAAACCCTGTCCAAAAATACTGATCCTGACCCAAACACTAACCCTGGCATTGACCTAGATCAAACCTTAATATAGGTTTATTTTTTTTAATTATTATTTTTTTTTTTTTATTCACACAATTTTTTTTTCCTATCTCTGCAAAAACAGAGAATGATGCAATGTATCTCTCTCGTCCATTCACAGAGCACAGAGACTGAAAACACAGTGGTGGGCTTCACAGTGACTGATCACTTTGATAGCCAATCAGAGGCTATCACAGCAATCAGGTGACCCGGAATTGGCCATTCCAGGTCCTGATCGCTAGAACACAGCGGCCCAGGGCTCTCGGTGAGACCCGTCTCTGTGCTGGGAGCGTGCCCCACAAGTATGCGGCCCTACAAAAAAAAAAACCCAGTCCAGTGGGGCTGCATATTTGCGTACGGTTAGCGTGAAGGGGATAAACCAACCTCCACTGCCTCTCCTGGGTATCTGGGATGGGCATGGCGTGTGTCGGTAATGAGAGCGGAGAATGATCAATGAACATCTGTTCGCAGATCGTTTCAATGAAGCCAGAAACGGTCTGCTGTGGCAACATAAAGGTCTCTGTTGGGCCCTCATAGTTGTTATTATTTTAAGCTATGTAATGTGGGAGGGGGCTGGGGAGGAATGTCTTTTATATTAACTCTGTCTGTACTGTGCTGACAGATCTCATTATCAGTTATAAAGTAGATATGCATAATTGTCTGCCTTAACAAAGGGTTAAAGTGCTTGGGTATTACATTGTATGTTAATGCGCATTCCCAATTCCCCCCCTTCCCATCCTTCACACACACTTTGAAGCTCCGCAGGGAAGTTACAAGTGCTCGTGGCTGCTAGAAGTTAAAGTGGTTCTTTACCTTTGCTTTTTATCTTCTGCATGCAGCCCCCAATACCTATCTGAGCTTGATCGTGATCCAGCGATGTGCACGAGAGCCTTTGCTCTCCCAGATCTCTGCCTCCTCATTGGCTGAGCCAATGGCACCCACTGCTGTCATTCACAGCCAGGGAGGAGGGAATGGGGATCAGGAGGCCTGCCAGTCAGGCTCCGATACTCTGAAGCCCAAACCAAAGATCAGCAATTATTGATGGGTGACAATGTGAGTCCTGTGATCAGTTGTCATCATTAGATGGTACTGTAAGAATGGCAAATTGACACATTTACATACCGAGGTGACAGCACTGGCATACACTTTGTAGTTACATCTCCCCCTGCTTGCTGACACACACAGGATGGCTCTGCTATGTTGTTGTGCACACTTTCAACTAAGATAGAGTGAATGCTGTAAGTGGGTATATCTCCCATTATTACCACTATTATTACCACTACAATTATCATCATTATTACTACAATTGTTACCATTATCATTAGCATTACTAGTCAGGCTATGCATGTGGGCACTAATGAACATAAGGATGCATCTCTTATCTTCTATTATATATTTCCTAGATTTACTTAAACTGATATGATTGGCTGATGGCATGTCCGCGCCCATTGTAGGGGGCAGGACACACACTCCCTATGTCATTTCCACCATGTTAGTATCCTATATATATAAGCGTGTGAGTGAGACATGGCCCACTGGCTCTGAGGAAGAGGGAAACCTTGAAAACGCGTTAGGCTATATTCCTGAAAGATAGTACTTTGTGATGTGGATAATCTTACATGGACATAAGCCAATGGTTTTATGATGAGCTAGGATTCAAGCATTCGCTTGTGAGTATGATACTTACCTCTGTACATTTAATAAAGACATTTATTGAGGATAATGCAATAGGCTTATGTGCCCTCTGTTTTGTTCTATGTTTCTAGGAGGGAGTGGGGGACAGGACTGAGCCACACTCTGTGTGTCCTACGGCTTGGGAGCAAGCACATTCGAGGGCCCTCATAGCAAGCAGATTGCTATGGGGGCACTCGGCAGGAGGGAGGAGCCCAGAGTGCGAATGGGGAACCCAAGAAGAGGAGGATCAGGGCTGCTCTGTGCAAAACCATTACACATAGCAGGTAAGTATAACATGTTTGTTTTGTTTTTTATTAAATATGGTATGTTTAATATCACTTTAAATTTTCTGATTTTGGGGGGGGGGGGGGGGGGGGCAGGAGTGCTACTATTAGCAGATGCTGTTACTTTTGTCATCTTGTCAAAAATGGGAAAGGGAGAGTGTGTACTGGAAAGTGGGATCCCTACATGACATCATGCAGGAAAGCATGGCCCTAGTATCACAGCATTCTTACTTTCATTCTGAACACTTTCTTCCCACTTCTGATGGCGTTGTCCTCGAAGGAGAATTCGTTTTCCCTAATTATCGCTCTGCTGTCCTTATCGCCAGTGTACGTCACCACATAAAACTCCGGTGCCCACATTTCAAATTCTCGCTCCCAGTTGATGATGGTGGATAACGGAGCACTCACAAGGTACGGACCTTTAGAGTGACCCTGGAGAGACACAAAAAGTCAGGGCAAGAAATTGAGATATAACATTAAAGATGGTGACGATGAAATATTGTCCTAGGTTAAAATCATAAGGCAGTCTGACCAATCAGGTTATACTGAAAATGAACATTTAAATTAAGAAGTAAAAATCCAGAGGTCCCAGGTTTGCCATGTGCACAGTGAAATGCATCCTAGGTTGAGGTGCTGAAATTGTGTATCTCAGTCCTGTCCTGAGCCAGATTACCAAGCCCTCTTTGTAGCTAAATACAACAAGCCAAAGGAATGAGATAAAATGCAATTGGTCCCTGACAATGGAACCCTGTGGAGGAGGAGTTTAGATGGAAGAGAGGGGATCTACCAAAGTTAGGGTACCAAGCCCCACGCCACCCCAAAATATTTATTTTTATACTGCTACTTCTTGGTTCCTGGGACGTATTAACATTAATGAAAAAAAATATTCTTAACCACACACATTGGGCATATTTGGAGCCTATAAAATGGCAGAAAAATGAATGAGATAAAATGTTATTGGTTGTTGACAAAGGAACAATGTGCAGGATGTTAGAAGCTGGAGAAGGGATCTACCAAAGTCAAGGTACCAAGCCCCACACTACCACAAAAACATTTTTTTTTATAATACCATTGCCTGGTTCCCCGGACATATTAAAGTGATTGTAAAGTCTTGTTTTTTTATGCTCTTTTAAAATAACAAACATGTTATACTTCCCTCCTCTGTACAGTTAGATTTGCACAGAGCAGCCCCGATCCTCCTCTTCTTAGGTCTCTCTTTGCAGCTCTTGTCCCCTCCCTCTGGTGAGTGCCCCCTCAGCCAGCAGCTTGCTACGGGGGCACCTGAGCCAAGTCAGAGCTTTGTGTATCCATTCAGGCACGGAGCCCCGACCCCTCTCACCCCCCTGATTGGCTGACCGATTATGATTGACAGCTGCAGGAGCCAATGGTGTCTCAGCCAATCAGCAGTAGTATCTGGGACGGCTAAGACACTTGTGGACATCGCTGGAGAGAGAAGGGGCTCAGGTAAGTAATTAGGGGGGTGCTGGGGAGGCTGCTACACACAGAAGGTTTTTTTTTTTTAACTTAATGTATAGAATGCACCATCTGCCTTTACAACTCCTTTAACATTCATAAAAAAAATATTCTTAACCACACACATTGGGCATATTGGGAGTCCATAAAAATGTATGGTTTTGGGTCAGTTTTTGTACTCACAAGTATAGATAAAAAAAACAAGCATAGAAAAGCGCCGCTGGGCTCCAGTTCGCCAGCATGACGACATCACCACTATTGCTCAGCCATACACGATTCGTCTGCTTAAACTTTTTCCTGGCCGAAGCTAGTCAAGCTTTATTTCCCTTTAATTTCACCTGGAGATTCTGCCAGTAACACACTCCCTGTCCTAGGGTGACACTTACTTGCCATATGATTTTTATAGATGAGCAGCATGGTCACCCAGGAAAGGTATTAGGACTACAGAACACCCTCCTACCCCCATCTCCTTGTCTCCATAACATAGTGGGGGAGATATTCTGCAGTCCAAGAATGTGAACTTGTCAGGCTGATAAAGTTGCTTGAGAATACATTTCACAGAGCACAGTACATTACATCTGAAAAAAAAAACCTTTTTCTCATGTACCATATATTGGAACCACTATCAATCGGCTTAATATTATTTTATTTGTGTTTGCTGTAACAGGACAATAATTGTATTTACTCATCAATACATTTATTAACCACATTTACTTTATACTCAGTGGCCGTGCGTGTTACACCTCATTTAAAATCCCAGGGCAAAGTTATGTTTTTATACACAGTACAGCACTAGACATCTTGCAGGATCAACAGGTACCTTTGTGCACCTGTTGAACAGATATTACAAAACACTTTTAGGCCTCATACACACGGAGGTTTCTAAAAAAATAAACAAAACGTTGGGCCCGACGTCAAGGAAAAAAAGTCGGCGGATTTCAGCGTTATGCATCGGCGTTTTTGAGCGTTAGTGAGCGTCGGCGTCAATAGGCGTTTTTTTAAAAAAATCATCCCTCTGCTATTTTTCAACCCAAAAACGTTGGCATCAAAAAACGCCGGTACAATATTAGGTGGAGTTTGTTGGCGTTTTGTGGCGTCGGCGTCAAAAAATGCCAAAACGTTACAGCCTCAGAACGCACTGGCCATGGGTTCTAGTTTCAACTCGCTAACGCCGACGCCATCTACAGCTCAAAAACGTCAGCGTTTTTATGGGGCCATTGACTAACATGGAGAGCTGCAAAAAACGCCAGAAAACGCCGGCGTCAAAAAACGTCCGTGTGTATGAGGCCTAAATGGTATATTTAACAGACCAAAAGGGTTTGCAACTTTGCATAGATGTTAAAGTGGAACTAAACTGTATCTGAGCACCACAAACTAAAAACGCTATTGAATTAATTTTTATTATTCAAAATGCTTGATTTTGTTAGGAGATTGTGTTGAAAAACACACACACCTAGCATTTCTAGCCATATCCAACATGAGTAAGGGCAGATGATTCATATAGCATTTAGTTCCTGGAATCCATCTGACTTTAGCTCAGGCATGCAAAGAGGAGGGTGTGGTTAGCTGAGAAAGCCCCTCAGCCCCTCCTCCAGATGAAGGGATAAAAATTCCACAAAGGCACCTGTGATGTATAACATCATTGTGGCCTAGGCCAGAAACCAGGAAGTAACTGAAGAAATGTAAAAAAAATCAAATAAAAATAAAACAAGTAAATATAATATACTTCCTATCACTTTTCTAATGCTAGCAGCATAAGGAACACAAATGTAAAAGTTAATATTGAATGTGAAAGTTTAGCTCCACTTTAAGCCGAATGTAAACATTTTTTTTTTGGCAGGACAGATAAGAACCTGGAAAACATGAAAATGAGCTGAGGGCTCCCACTGCTGGCTGCATATGAAAATACAAAATAGTAATATGCAATATTTGTGTCCATAGAAAAGAAACAATGTATTAAAATATGTATGAAACCACTAAGTATGTCATTTAACATAACACTTGTTTACTGAAGATATAAAATTAATGAAAAGGTAACGTCCTATGCTTCCTCTGCTCAGCAATGTGTGCTGTACAGCTTTACTGCAATATTTATGCCATAGAATGTCCCCAAAGTAACCCATCACGGCATTGAAGGTTTTAGGAAACGCCATCTGGTGTAGTTTTATATCCCATTGTCATACATAACAGAGCGCACATCTGCCGTAAGCGGAATGACCACACTTGGGAACTGACTGAACAATTCCTGTCTATCCTATCATTTATCAGGAGCGATCATCAAAGCTTGAGAACTTATCCATCTGGAGGCCTGCAAAGTGCTGGGTGTAACAGACCATCTGACTGTAACAGGGCCCAGAACACAGAGAGAAAAAAGGGACCCCAAGGGCTTGTGCGATCCATAAATGCAAGCAAAGTTATGCTTGGACCAGTTAAAATACTTGAAAGCAGGTGCTGCTACCTCCCCGTGTTATAATGCGGCTTTATTCCCAGTGCTCGGGCATAGGCAGCTGACTCCTCATCCACACTCATGTTCTGAATAAGGCCAGTTTGGCTGAAACACGTTGACATTTGTGGCTGTCATTTGTTACCCACCAATAAACACAAGATTGCAGAGCGTACACTGGAGTGCCAGCTTGTCTATACATGGAGCAGTTACAGCTACCAAAATAAACTTGGCAGATTTAATTCTCATTGTACCACCACATAATTTATCAAGTGGTAACAAACAAAGCTTACAGTAGAAATGTATAATATTATCCCATAAAATAAGGAGGCCACCAATAGGGGCAAAGTGGGGTAGGTAGAGAAACCAACCAGAACCTGTCCTGTTCTGGTGTGACAGCAAAATGGTGAGTGTTTAATGGTAACTATGGGTTCCTACACTTTCCACCCAACACTTTGCTCCTAACAGAATTGATACCCTATACAAGTTCTGATCCCCATTCTAGAAGTTGAAGGTTAATAAGCAATTCAGGGGTTTTAGGTTTGCTTCAGTGGGCTCAGACAGCTACCATTGATTCAGTTGGCTTGGACAGCCCTTATTGTTTCAGTGGGCTCAGACAGCCACCACTAATGCAGTTGGCTTGGATAGCCTTTATTGTTTCAGTGGGCTCAGACAGCCACCACTAATGCAGTTTGCTTGGACAGCGCTGACTTTTACATTGGGCATGGAAAGCTACCACTGGTGCATTGGGACTGGAGAGCCACCACTAATGCATTGGGACTGGAGAGCCACCACTAGTGCAGTGGGCCCAGACAGCCACCGTTGGAGCAGTGGGCCCGGTCAACCATCATTGGTGCAGTGGGCCTGGTCAACCATCATTGGTGCAGTGGGCCTGGTCAACCACCATTGGTCAGCAGTCTAAGACAGCTCTGACTTTTACAGTGAGCCAGAATAGACACCATTGGTATACTGGACCTGGAAAACTGACATTAGTGCAATAGAGACCCAGACAGCCCCCACTGGTGTACTGGACCTGGAAAGCCAACATTAATGCAGTGGGTCCAGACATCCACAATGGGTGCAGCAGGCTAGTCAGCCACCATTGGTAATGTGAGCCTGGTCAGGCACCATAGGTGAAGTGGGCAAAGACAGCCATCACTGTCCCCCAGTTTGCCGTTCCATATTACTATGCATGCAATTAAAAGAGAAGTATGGTCAAAGCATTTCTGGCAATACATCTTTTGTGGGTCACAGGAGAGCACTTACTCTCCTTTGACCCAGAGTCAGCTGAGCTGCAACATTCTCTGAAAGGATCCAGGCAATATGGTCAGAATCCAGCCAGATGCCTGATTGAGAGCTGGCTCCCTCTCTCAAAGAACTGCTGAGAGCCAGCTGTTTCCACCCCTCCCTGGCACTCCAGAGAGCACTGCACAAGCAGAGCAGAGTGGTGACTGACAGTCACTGTTCCACTCCGAGCAGTCAAAGAGCTGAGCGATCAGTGGTCATGTGATCTCACAGTTCTTAGGCTTAGAACCAACATGGGACAGTTATGCACAAAAAAATCACTCTAATTACATGAAAAAGGTCCACCCCCCCCCCACACACACACACACACACACACACACACACACACACACACACACACACACACCCACCCCAATCCCAGCCCGAGTGGAAAAAGCTGATCAATTTTACGCTTTCTCTGACTTCTCAGGTCCCTACTGTCCTATCTACTAGAGACAAGGTAATTAAAGTAAAGATTCTACATCATATACTCCCTATGCCCTTTTTAGAATGGGCAGGTTACCATCTCCCTGTTGTCTTAAAGACCTGGAAGCGGATAGTACATTTTTCCACATGGTGAGGTGTGGGATTGCCCGGTCATAAGCTTCTTTTGGTTTGCATCCGCAAATTTTACTGTTTCTGTGCGCCAACTACGTAGCATATGTAACCCCGTTCCGGTGTTTATTGGGATATCTAGATGACAACACTCTAGCCAACTGCACAAAACTCTTTCTTGGACTATTGTTTTACGATGTGAAGCCAATTTTAGTATCTCTAAGTTAAGTGAAAATTACAGACCGCTCCTACACTGGACCAATGGCTTAGACTCTTTGATCATGTTATCCCGATGTACAACATACGAGACCCAGGGCTGCCCTAAGAAATCTGAAAAGGTTTGTAATGCTATACAACTATGAGCTACAGGGGTGATTCTTCCATTGCAACCAGATTTACATGTTTACATACTATGTCAGGGGTAATGAATTAAAGCTCAAGGAGGCCCGGTTACCAAGATTTTCTTCCAGGTCCAAATCTCTCTTTAATAAAACATAAAAGTAGGGCAATCACATCCACATTTCAAGTAAAGGAAAATAGAATCACCGTAAATCAGGTGTCCCCCATCAGAATGTCCCCTTACATCAGGTGTCCCATATCAGAATGTCCCCTTACATCAAGTATCCCCCATCTGAGTGCCCCCATGCATCTGATCCCCTCCATTAGGAAACTAACTATAGCTTAGCGGAGTCCATTAGAGCCGGGCAGGCAGGGGGCAGGAGCTAGGAGAAGCATGATGCAGGGGACGGAGCACACATGCAACATCATTGGTTGCTATGATGTTGGCAGTCCTAGTAATCAGTGACTGAAGCTTGGGGAGGATCCAGCACAGCAGAATGACTGGCTGAGGGTCCGGACTGCAGTAAGGCCTGGATCCGGGCCTTAGTCCACCATTTAGTGAAGGCTGTACTATGTGTTGCTGGAAATCTAGGACACGTCTTCTTGTTTTGTTTGGCAGTACTAGATTGAGTGGAGTTAAAGCGCTTGTTACCCCAGCACTTCATATTCCTGATAAGTGGCTGCTGTAACATGTACTTGTATGAGAAAGTCTCCTGTTCTCTTTGTGTTGCTTCCTTTGTGTGAAATCAATGGTGTTTCCGCTAGTCCCTCTGCTTCCCTTTTTAAAAATTGACCACACTAAGCAGGAGAGCACAGCGTGGTCAGTTCTCTAGTGTACTATACTCCAATGATCAGACTTGTCCTGACACGCCCCCACTGCACAGTTATTCACTGGCAAGCTCAGTGAACTCCTGTTTCTCCCCCCCCCCCCCCCCAGCTCTTATGCAGCTGAAAACAGGAGAATGCGATCACTTCCAAAAAAGCAAAACAAGTTATTTATGATGTTTTCTTATATCTATACAAAAATGTTTTGCATTTCATTTCTATTTTAAACTGAATGGGTTGTTTTACGAAGTGATCGCTTGCAATCACTTTGGTTCACACCTTTGCAGTTTGCATATCCCAGCCCCAGGTGCCCTTTGTGTTTTTTAATACACATTTTTGATCCATTGAAGTCTATAGAACCACAAACCAGAAATAAGTCTCTGGCCCTTTCCATAAAATGCACAGATGTGAACATGACCCATAGGAAACCATATTACATGGACTGTAGTGTGCTTCTGCAAAACTTAAAACGCATTTAAAAAATGCATAGGTGTGTACCAGGCCTAAGTTTTTACTTTTTGTTCCTCTCTCTTTGTTTTAGTTTGATACATTGTATACTTTGTATGTGTGTTTGCAAAAAAACAATAAAATTTACCTTAAAAAAGAAAAAAATTATATGCTACCTTTCTGTCAGCTTACCTATACTACTATATGTTTTCCAAGGAGTTTAGATAAGATCTGAGGAGCCTTGGTTCCGTTGCCCTGTTACAACTTGACCCCAATGTAATTCCTGAGACACCACATTACAGATCACTTTATTGTGATGTGTTGACCCGTATGGGTGGTCAATAAAACTATACTATTTAACCTCTTCACGCCTGTGATATAGCAAAAAGACAGCTACAGCATGGACCTAAATTGCCGGGAGGACGTCCATGTACGTCCTACTGTGCATGTGATGCATGCGCACCCCCTGTGGGCTCGCTCTGTGATCAGCAAGTTAATGAGACTCGGCCCCATTACCACGTGATCAGCTGTCAGCCAATGACAGCTGATCACGTGATGTAAACAGAGCCAGTCTTCAGGGTTTTTTCCCCCCTCACGCTGACAGCATGAGGAGAAAAAATAAAGCTGGAGTAAACGGGACATCGGTCCCGCACACTCCAGACCTTATGCTACTAAGCAATGCCCACCAGTGCCACCTATCAGTGCATATCAGCACTGCTAAACAGTGCCCACCAGTGCCACCTATCAGTGCCCACCAGTGCCTCATCAGTGTTGCCCATCAGTGTCGCCTACCAGTGCTCATCAGTGCCGCCTATCAGTGCCACCTTATCAGTGCAGCCTCATCAGTGCACATCAATTTTTTCGGTCCTTTTTTGTTTAGCAAAAGATAAAAACCCCAGTAGTGACTAAATACCACCAAAAGAAAGCTTGATTTGTGTGAAAAAAAAATGATAAAAATGTTATATGGTTACAGCGTTGCATGACCGCACAATTGTAATTCAACGTGTGACAGCGCTGAAAGCTGAAAATTTCTCTGGGCAGGAAGGGGGGCGAATGTGCCCAGTAAGCAAGTGGTTAACGTGAATGTGTATGTGAAGACATGAGACTATGTTGTTTCTTGTAAAATATCATATTTACAGTCATTATCTTGTATTACAAGTTTAAAACAATAAACCGCATCTTAAAAAAAAAAAAAAAACCACAACAACACTAAAGCAAAGTGAAATATAGAGTAGTGTATCCCGGGGTTTTTGTCTTGTTTTTTGCAGCTCATGAGTCATGTACCAGCTTACCTCTTTGTAGAGAGAATAGAGGAACACGATCGTCTGCACGGTCTTCCCTAGTCCCATCTCATCTGCGAGGATCGTGTCTGTTCCCTGCGCCCAGGAAAACCTCAGCCAGTTGAGTCCCTCCAGCTGGTATGGGTGTAAAGTGCCACCGGTGGTGTTGATGTACCATGGCTGTTTGTCGAACTTCACTGTGGGCTGAAACAAAGAAAGGTAACTGTTCTACAGATCAGAAGAGTTGCTTTATAAGATAAGATTCTAGAATTGATATTCCCATTGCACACTTTCCTGGATATGGCTTTAAGAGTAGGGGATTCTGCAGCAACAACCAGCTGAATGCACACATTCACCAGCACACCACGGATTGTCAATTACATCCAAAGCTTTATTAAAGAATGATCACATCACAGAAGACATAGTGCAATGTTTTGGCGCCACACAGGACCACTTCGTCAGGCAGGTCCTCAGGTTCTGTGATGTGATCATTCTTCAGTAAAGATTTGGATGTACAGTGCACCCGCAAACTATTCACAGTGCTTCACTTTTTCCACATTTTGGTATTTTACAGCCTTATTCCAAAATGGATTAAATTCATTGCTTTCCTCAAAATTCTACAAATAATACCCCATAATGACAACGTGAAAGACGTTTGTTTGAAATCTTTGCAAGTTTATTAAAAATAAAAAAGGAAAATCCCATGTACATTTCAGCAGCCTTTGCTCAATACTTTGTTGAAGCGCCTTTGGCACCAATTACAGCCTCAATTCTTTTTGAATATGATGCTACAAGCTTGGCACACCAGTTTTTGGGCAGTTTCTCCCATTCTTCTTTGCAGGACCTCTCAAGCTCCATCAGGTTGGATGGGGAGGGTCAGTACACAGCCATTTACAGATCTTTCCAGAGATGTTCAATCGGGTTCAAGTCTGGGCTCTGTCTGGGCCACTCAAGGACATTCACAAAGCTGTCCCGTAACCACTCCTTTGTTATCTTGGCCATGTGCTTAGGGTCGTTGTCCTGTTGGAAGATGATCTTTCACCCCAGTCTGAGATCCCTACAGCATGATGCTGCCACCACCATGCTTCACTGTAGGGATGGTATTGGCCAGATGATGAGCAATGCCTGGTTTCCCTCAGACATGATGCTTGCCATTCAGGCCAAAGTTCAATCTTTGCTTTAGCAGACCAGAGAATTTTGTTTCTCATGGTCAAAGTCCTTGAGGTGCCTTTTGGCAAACTCCAGACGGGCTGTTATGTGCTTTTTACTGAGGAGTTGTTTCCGTCTGGCCACTCTAGCATACAGGTCTGATTGGTGGAGTAGGGCAGAGATGGATGTTTTTCTGGAAGGTTCTCCTCTCTCCACAGAGAAACGCTGGAGCTCTGTCAGAGTGACCATCGGGTTCTTGGTAACCTTCCTGACTAAGGCCCTTCTCCCCTCAGTTTGGCTGGGTGGCCCGCTCTAGGAAGAGTCCTGTTGGTTCCAAACTTCTTCCATATACGGATGATGGAGGCCACTGTGCTCATTGGGACCTTCAATGCTGCAGACATTTTCCTGTACCCTTCCCCAGACCTGTGCCTCAATACAATTCTGTCTCAGAGGTCTATGGACAATTCCTTGGACTTCATGGCTTGGTTTGTGCTCTGACATGCACTGTTAACTGTTGGACCTTATATAGACAAGTATGTGCCTTTCCAAATCATGTCCAATCAACTGAATTTACCACAGGTGGACTCCAATCAAGTTGTAGAAACATCTCAAGGATGATCAGTGGAAACAGGATGCACCTGAGCTCAATTTTGAGTGCCAAGGCAAAGGCTGTGAATACTTATCTACATGGGATTTGTTTTTTTATTATTAATAAATTTGCAAAGATTTCAAACAAACTTCTTTCACATTGTCATTATGGCTGTATGGTTTGTAGAATTTTGAGAAAAATAATGAATTCAATCCATTCTGTAATAAGGCTGTAACGCAACAAAATGTGGAAAAAGTGAAGCGCTGTGAATTCTTTCCAGATGCACTGTAATCGATGATCCGTGGTCTGCTGTCCAATATGTGCATTTTTTCTTTAGGAGAACAGTGACCCACCACCTGGATTATTCTGTACTGATGACACGTCAGGATTAAACTAAATATCAGACTCTTTTTAAAGAGAAGCAGTCACCCATGGGCATTTGCAATAATCTCAGTCTCTGGGCTATTGGCTGCTACAGTATTGTTAGTTCCATCTGCAACATTAATCATGTGTCTATCGCCCCAATAAACACATGATTAATGTTGTAGATGAAGCTAGCAATACTGTAGCAGCCAATGGCCCAGAGACTGCAATTATTGCAGGTGCCCATGGGTGACTGGTTCTCTATAAAAAAGTCTGATATTTTGTTTAATCCTGACGTTTTTCTTTTTATTATTTTGCACATGTTAAAATCTGCATCTTTGCTAGAAATGACTGTAAACCTCCCAAAAAGTATATATTTTCTGACAGCAGAGTCTCCCACAAAATAAAATGGTGTTGTAGCAATTTTTTATGCCACACAATATTTGCACAGTTATTTATCAAATACATATTTTCAGGAAAAAATACACTGAATTGAATTTTAGTGCAAACAAACACACTATATTACCCAATCTTTGGGCAAAATATAAAAGATTGAGCTGTGTTGAGTAAATAGATACCAAACATGTCAAGTCTCACACCCATGGAATCTCAAAAACTACGAGGGAGCTGTACTAAAACTGATGCACACTAAATCTGGTTTTCCAGGTTTTATTGTCAAAGCTTAATTGAAGAACCTGAAGTTAGAAGCTGGCTGGTTAATATGTACAGCTGCACCAGATTCTGTTTAGTAAATCTCCCCCTATGGCACCTAAAATCCTCCATAGGCATAGCTTTAAAGGCTTTTACAGGTTGTCAGTGCAGAGTTAACCATGAATGATGGCCCTAGAATCATTGCTCTCACTCCAACTTTCGCGGCGATACCTCACATGTGTGGCACAATGAGGTTTACATACACCTGCTTGTCTGACGCTGCGCTGTGTATTTGGGCTTGTGTATGGAGGTGACAGGGGTGCTTTAAAAAAAAAGTTTGAATTATTTGTATTTATATTATATAATTATTCCTTTTTAAAAACTTTATTGCTATCACATGGGGGCTAACAAGCCCCCTTATGATAGCATAGGCAGGGGACAGGTACTCTTTATGGAGACATTGGGGGTATATTAGGGCCCCAATGTCGCCCTTGTCCTCCAATGCAGCTATTCAAGCACAGATGTGCTTGAATAGCGGCATTCTTGGCTACACTAGCCTAGGAATGGCAGCTGTGACCCCAGAAGTGACATAATACACATTGCTTCCAGGTCTATTAGTTGTAGGAGGCATTGGGGAATGGAAGTTCCCAAAGTTCCTCCTACTCCCACTGTACTAGCTGCTTCCCGCTGTCCTGGGCTCCCCAGAGGAATGGGAGAGCCCTGGAACCACACACTTTTACAACGCCCCATAAAAGTGATCGGATAGGTTCAACAGCCGCTTAGATTACTTTTATCAGGGTTACAACCCCTGTCAGACTTTGTTTCACCATCTTTGTAACATTTAGGAGATTTCCCTTCACTTCCTGTCCCATAGCCAAACAGGCGGTAAGGGAAAATTCCTGCAAATTAAGGGAATTCCCTGGGGACCCCCCAGGTC
This sequence comes from Glandirana rugosa, assembly GCA_018402905.1. Taxonomy (NCBI): domain Eukaryota; kingdom Metazoa; phylum Chordata; class Amphibia; order Anura; family Ranidae; genus Glandirana; species Glandirana rugosa. The sequence continues at coordinate 1,262,591 of BLSH010344769.1, read as the reverse complement.
ACCAAAACTAGTGTCCCCAATGGAAGATTTCCCCTCTATTACTTTTCTGGGGACAACCCAAAATTTGGGATTTTCATTTATTTTCACTTACAATAATAATGGTAAACAGGACAAATAGAGAGGGTGAATCTACTTGATGGGGGCACAAACTGCAATAAATACTGATACGGGTTCTAATCCCTCTCCACCCAAAACAAAAAAAAAAGTTTTGCTTTTAGTTATACTTTAACAGCTTGCCGGCTGTATACAGTACATATACGTGGCAAGGCGGTTCCCCTGTGCAGCATCACATACCTGTACATGATCCTGCACTTCCGGGTCGGAGGAGGGCGACTGGCTCCCGCTGTGTCCAATCAGTGTGTCCTGACGATCGTTAGAGAAAGAAGCATAACAGTAGTCTGCCTTGTAAACAAGGCAGATCGCCGTTCTGTGAGTAGGGAAGGCAGTGATCCTGTGTTTCTGCAAAGCAAGAACACAGATCTCTGCCTTCCCACAGTACTTGCACCACCCCCACAGTTAGCAAGCACTCCCTAGGGCAGTGATGGAGAACCTTGGCACCCCATATGTTTTGCTCATGCACTCTTCAGTGTAGTTGAGCATCACAGGAAATGTAGTTCCAAAACATCTGGGGTGCCAAGGTTCTCCATCACTGCCCTAGGGAACAAATTTAATCCTTTGATCGCCCCTGATGTTAATCCCTTTCCAGACAGCGTCATTAGTACAGCGACAGTGCATATTTTTAGCACTGAGCATTGTATTATTGTCACTGGTCCCCAAAAAAAGTGTCAAATGTGTCACATAGGGTCAGTTTTGTCTGCCGCAATGTCACAGTCCCACTATAAGTCGCTGATCGCCGCATTACTAGTGAATGAAAATTGAAATTCCATAAATATATCCCATAGTTTGTAGACACTAAAACTTTTGTGCAAACCAATCAATATATGCTTACTGGGATAATTTTTTTTACCAAAAATATGTAGCAGAATACATATTGGCCTATACTGATGAAGAAATTCGATTTTTTACAATTTTTTATTGGATATGTTTTATAGCAGAAAGTAAAAAAATATTGGTTATGAAAGGGGGTAAATCTTCCAGAGGGCATGCGGTTAAGGCCGATACCAAGCTCACAGCTGCTACTGATATCAACCACTTGTCTACCAAGCGGTTTATAAATGTACCTTTGTAGACAAGCGGTTAAACTAATTACCAGATTTTTTTTTTTAAAGAGAACCAGTCACCTATGGCCATCTGTAATAATTGCAATCTCTGGGCCATTGGCAGCCATAGTGGCACTCACTTCCTGTATTTCATTAACCTTCGCACTGTTCCAAGTAACAAATATTCTCGGTCATAGAGGGTCATTCTGTATTCACGAGGGCCGTTATCACTTACGTCAACTATAGGTGTCAGCGGAGGTTTGTCTTTTTCGTCCTTTAGTCTTCTGCTGTTCCTAAATTTGGCCGGAGTTCTCACTTCTTCTCCCAGCATCAGCTCTCTGCAACAGATAATGCATGACAGTCGCTTGTAACCTTCTGCAGAATCCAATTAACACGATGACACTAACTGGTCCTTGACACCAGCTGAGCCAGCGAAAAGCAGCAGTGGCAATAATTAGCAACTGCAATAGGCAAAAGTCTGAGAAGTACTTAGATCCCTGTCACACTGGGGCAGTTTTCAGGCGTTTTAGCGCTAGAAAGCGCGTCTGCAAAGCACCTGAAAACTGTCTCTCAATCATCCCCAGTGTGAAAGCCTGAGTGCTTTCACACTGGGACGGTGCGCTTGCGTGATGGGAAAAAAAGCCTTGCAAGCCGCACCTTTGGGCTGGTGTAAACACCGCTCCTAAACCTCCCTGCCCATTGGAATGAATGGGCAGCGCTTCCGAAGCGCCTGAAAAGCGCTTTGGAAGTACTGCAACAAGGGTGCCTTCAACCCCTTCTTGGGGTTAAAAGCGCCCCGCTAGCGGGGGAAAACCGCCACTAAAACTACGGTAAAGCATGGCTAAAACTAGTGGCGCTTTACCGCTAACGCACAGGCGGCCCCGGTGTGAAAGCAGCCTAAGAGACGACCAATCAGTTCAGGTGGGAAATGTTGCATTTTTCCCGGAAAGTGGTTGTAAACCCTCCATACACCCAGTGAAGTGACTGGCCTCAGGTGATACATGGAGCTGAAACAAATCCTCCTACATAAGTTGTACCTGTTTATCTACAGATGTCTGTCCCCTACATCCGTCCAGAGTGCAGAATTTGCACAGGATCTCTCAGCTCTGTAAAGCAGGGGGTGGGGAGCTGAAGTTACATCAGCAAGGAGAGCTCTGAGAGCTGACACATCCCCCCTTCTGTCAGCCACAGGCTGTGTGCTGGAGCGCCCTCCTCTGTCGCCATTTATCTATTGAGGGTTGATTTACTAAAGGCAAATAGACTATGCACTTTGCGAAGTGCATTTGCACTCTGTAAGAGCAGTTGCTCCAGAGCTTATTAAATGAGCAGAAGCTCTGTGGAATTCCCTCATCCAATCAAGTGCAAACAAAAAAGCTGTTTTTGTTATTTTCCTTGCACGCGATTGTGGTATTCTTTGCAAAGTGAAGCTTTACCTCATGTACTAATCTCTGGAGCAATTACCCTTGCAGAGTGAAACTGCACTTTGCAAAGTGCACAGTCTAGTTGCCTCCACCCCTTAGTGCCAGGAAAACTTGTCAAAAGCGACTCGTGCTGATAGCAGAGGAAGGAGGCAGCAGAGAGAAATGACACTTAGAGGTGGATTTACTAAAGGCAAATAGACTGTGCCCTTTGCAAAGTGTAGTTGCTCCAGAGCTTAGCAATTGAGAAGTTCTGCTGACTTCCATCATCCAATCATGTGCAAGCAAAAATGCTGTTTTTTTTTTCCATTTTCCTTGCACATAAATGCGTATTCTTTGCAAAGTGAAGCTTTACCTCATTTCCAAGCTCTAGAGCAACTGCTTTTGCAAAGTGCACAGTCTATTTGTCTTTAGTAAATCAAACCTTTAGTGCTCTGGACTGAAATAAGTACACACTATAGAGGGATATGCTTTGTTCATATTTTATACAGTGTCTTGAAAAACTATTCATACCCCTTGACATTTTCCACATTGTGTCATGTTACAACCAAAAACATAAATGTATTTTATTGGGATTTTATGTGATAGACCAACGCAAAGTGGCACATAATTGTGAAGTGGAAGGGAAATGATTAACGGGTTTTCAATTTTTTTATACAAATAAATATGTGAAAAGTGTGGCGTCCATTTGTATTCAGCCCCCTTTTACTCTGATTACCCTAACTAAAATCTAGTGGAACCAATTGCCTAATTAGTTAATAGAGCCCACCTGTGTGTAATTTAATCTCAGTATAAATACAGCTTTTCCGTGAAGCCCTCAGAGGTTTGTTAGAGAACCTTAGTGAACAAACAGCATCATGAAGGCCAAGGAACACACCAGAGAGGTCAGGGATAAAGTTGTGTAGAAGTTTAAAGCAGGGTTAGGTTATAAAAAAAATATCCCAAGCTTTTTACATCTCACGGAGAGCTGTTCAATCCATCATCCAAAAAATGGAAAGAGTATGGCACAACTGCAAACTTTCCAAGACATGGCCGTCCACCTAAACTGACCAGCCGGGCAAGGAGAGCATTCATCAGAGAAGCAGCAAAGAGGCCCATGGTAACTCTGGAGGAGCTGCAGAGATCCACAGCTTAGGTGGGTGAATCTGTCCACAGGGCAACTATTAGTCGTGCTCTCCACAAATCTGGCCTTTATGGAAGAGTGGCAAGAAGAAAGCCATTGTTGAAACAAAGCCGTAAGAAGTTCTGTTTGCAGTTTGTGAGAAGCCATGTGGGGGACACAGCAAACATGTGGAAGAAGGAGCTCTGGTCAGATGAGACCAGAATTGAACTTTTTGGCCGAAAAGCAAAAAAGGTATGTGTGGCAGAAAACTAACACTGCACATCAAGCTAAACACACCATCCACACCGTGAAACATGGTGGTGGCAGCATCATGTTGTGGGGATGCTTTTCTTCAGCAGGGACAGAGAAGCTGGTCAGAGTTGATGGGAAGATGGATGGAGCCAAACACAGGGCAGTCTTAGAAGAAAACATGTTAGAGTCTGCAAAAGACTTGAGACTGGGGTGGAGTTTCACCCTCCAGCAAGACAACGACCCTAAACATACAGCCAGAGCTACAATGGAATGGTTTAGATCAAAGCACATTCATGTGTTAGAATGACCCAGTCAAAGTGCAGGCCTAAATCAAATTAAGAATCTGTGGCAAGACTTGAAAATTGCTGTTCACAGACGCTCTCCATCCAATCTGACAGAGCTTCAGATATTTTGCAAAGAAGAATGGGCAAAAATGTCCCCTCTAGATGTGCAAAGCTGGCAGAGACTTCCCCAAAAAGACTTGCAGCTGTAATTGCAGAGTTCTACAAAGTAGTGACTCAGGGGGGCGCCATACAAATGGGCCCCCCCCCCCCCC
>BLSH010344769.1:1223243-1245733 GCA_018402905.1 Glandirana rugosa | reverse complement strand
CGTTTCTCTATGGACCCTGTGCCGTGACTAGCGGCGTGACGTCACGCGACTCCGGCCAGTCACAGCGCCGGAGTCGCGGCCCCGGAAGGAAGGGGGGCAGAAGATGGACGCGGCCAGCACAGAGGACATGGCAGGCTTCGTTTGCAGGTAAGTGGCACATAATGGGCTACTATGCGATGCATAGTAGCCCATTATGCTTCTAATTTACAGGGGACTGTAGAGGAAGTAAAACCCATCTGGGTTTACTTCCTCTTTAAAGGGTTGGCTCACCTTTATCAAAAAACTGCCTATGCAGATAAGAAGGGGGCTCTGTAGATAAAAAAAAAAAAAAAACTGTGCAGCTTTGACTAAAGTTGCATAATGTTGTGATGAAGGTGTAGGCTAGTTACGTAGCTCATGAAGCCGGACCTAAAAACTCCCAGGACATTGCTAGGTGAGGCCTAGCTATTACTGTTCACCTACATCCTCACAGGAGGGACCATCAAGAGTGCTTGACTATATTCGCCCTTCCCACCCAGCTCTGCCATTCATAGAAGCCGCACAACAGTTTCTGTGAATGGCATAGGGTCTATGAATAGAGGGAGCGGAGCAATCAATCCTCCGTCCATCCTCCATTCTCAGATCCTGTTCCATTCATAGAAGCTGTATTACGGTTTCTATGAATGGCAGATAAAACAGCCTTTTTTTTTTACACAATGCTAAGGATTAACCCCTTAAGTTCCACAGTGCGTTTAACAAGTATGCTATGCTGCATATACAGACTGATTTTATTGCGGGTTTAGTAGCACTAAGTTATAGGACACACTGGCTGCTTCCATCTCCCAGGGATAAAGAGCGCTTTACAATATAAAGAGACAATACAGCAACAGTACAATTCAAAACAAGAGGGTTAGAGGGGCCCTGCTCCTGTGAGCTTACAATCTAAGGGGGGGGGGGCTAGTGAAACAAAAGGTAGGGACTGTGAGGAATGAACTGATGGGGGGAGTAGAAGATTCCGTTGTTAGCTGGAGGCAGGATAGGCCTCCCTGAAAAGATGAGTTTTCAGGGATTGCCTAAAAGTGGACAGAGTAGGAGATAGGCGCCCTCCACCCTACCTTGCATCACAGCGCACCTTCCTTACCTTGTGCTGCTGGGGGTGAAGCTGGGCAGCAGAAAGTGCAGGGTCTGACTGCTGAGTTGGGGGTGGGGTGGAGGGAAAAGACAAGCCTCTCTGCGGCTGCACAGAAAGGGATAGGATCTGGCAGGGGAGTTCTGTCCTCCTCTCTGCTGCCGACTGCTGAGACAAGGTGGGGGCGGAAATAAGCGGGTGCTGCAGATTCAGGAAAGGTGCGAGAGCCACATGAAATGGTCTGGTGGGCCAGATTCTACCCCTGGGCCTTGGGTTTGACACACGTGGATTAAAGGATTAGGCCACCTTTATCATAAAACTGCCTATGCAGATAAGGGGTGTCTGAAGGTCAAAACAAGTGTGCAGTTTGGAAGTTGAATATCCTTGCTATAGGTGCAGGCCTCCAAAAGCCTGGCCGAAAAACTCATAGGAATGGCACCCCCTTGTCCTGCCTTGTTGCTAGAACATTGCTAAGACACCTGCATCTGATTTAAACCCCCTCACATGCACTCTCTCCCCCTGGTCACAGTAGTAGTGAGCTAAGCGATACTGTGGTGGAGGAGATAGTGGGCTACACATGTGTGGGGGTTTGAGGTCTTGCTCCTGAGGTGGTGGGGGATGATCAATACCAGCTTGGAGTGTCTTTGCCACGCCGTAGCAACAAGGCAGGATGGGATGATGCCATCTCTGGGAGTTTTTCAGTCAGGCTTTGGGAGGCAGGCAAATGGCCTACGCCATAGCTGTGCGCAGCCTATTGCATTAGGGTGTGCACCCCCAAGCTCAAAACACACATGCCTTTCTCTTTAGCCTCAGCTGCACGGGATAGTGAATGGTAAGTGCTCTGTGCTGAGCGGCTTCCTGTTCATTCACAAACTGAAGCACAGTTTTCTATGCTTCAGTTATGAATGAACACAGTGAGTGAGTGTGTTCTTTTAGAAAAAGGAAGGCACTGGCAAATTACATATTTACTAGACCCTTCCCCTGCTCTCCATCCTAACACAATGCACTGCTGTGCAGATCACATGCAATGTCTGTGCGATGTGAATTCAGTCATACAGTTTGTATGGCTTAACTCGCATTGCATTCGCACGAAAATGCAGCAGGGACCTTTTTTTCCCCGCACTGGAATTGGATTGCATGGGTGTTCACACCCATGCGATCCAATTCCTGTCCGAATTCATAGTTTGCACTGCAATCTGATCTAGGGGTGTCATTAAAATGGACACCCGCAGCGGTTCACAGAGGGCAGTGTGAACTGCCTGGGAGGGAGATGCGATGCGGGAACTGACATTGCGCTGGTTCCCGCATTGCAATCGTGTGAAACGGGGCTAAAGGTGAACTAACCCTTTAAAGTGGATGTAAACCCTCACATATACCCAGTGTAGAGAACAGCCTCAGATGAAACACAGAGATGAAACAAATCCACCTACATAAGTTTTACATGCACATCTGCTGTCTTCAGATTTATATACGGTTTAGAAAGTGCACGTCCTGTTAGAATTTTCTCTTTCTGATTCACCTGTGGGTGTGGTTTCTTACCATACACTGTGAGGCAGCTGATTGGAGGAAAGGCACACACCTCCTCTCCACATAGGCAGAAAAAGGAAGAAACAAGGCAGAGCTGTGCTGTGACAAGACCAGCTCACTGCTAATCTATTTATAGCACCCACCCTGACACAAAATAACTTGTCAGAAGACATGAAGACAGAAGAATGGAGCAGCAGAAACACAGGGGACTTAGGGCTTTGAACAGAGGTAAGAAAACACTGCAGATATATGTGCCCAGCTCAAATTTCATGAACGGGGTTTACATCCACTTTAAGGTGTGCAACTGCAATGCAAAGAACTGAACCCAGCCTTACTGACATGCGGGTTCTCACTGGTAACTTCTGCTTCGGCAGAGAGGCCCACAGAGAAGATTTTTTTTCTTTTTTAATGTGATAGCAGACACCTTGTGGTGCATGAACTTAGATAGTGCTTTTACCTTTAGAAGTTTAAAATGTTCGACAGATAATCGCTGCAGCAATAACTCAAAAAAAATGTGTGCTCAGTAAAAACATATTATACTTCCCATTTTCCCTTATAAACGAGTATTTATGGATTTATCCGGCTTGCAATAAAGAGTAGAGCTAATCAGTTTAAAACCCGGGGAAGGCAGGATGGACGGGGAGTTATCATTCTGAGCACACATGCAATTCGAGCCGAGATATATTGTAACCGAAATGTACTATTTGAAATGGGAACACGAAAACCCATTATGATAAGTGCTCGAGCCGCCTGAACCATCTGATGGCTGCTACGTGGACAGCCTGGTGCAGTCACCAGATAGTGATGTCATCCCCGGGAGTCTTGGAAACCTCTTGCAACGCATCTATGTGTATTAATGCAGAGATGGGATGCTGGCTTGTAGCAGAATAAACATGGAAGCATTTCAGATTTAAAGCAACTTTGTCACCGGTTTAATATTATGCTAGAAAGGCACAAGAAAAGGTTTTATACTCCGACTGACAGACAGCACAGCCAGGTGGGCGACACAGCTTTTCATTTAGAGACGATTTTGGAAATAATAGGTTATGGGCTAGGTATGGGAGAGCAACACATCCTACATGACTGCTTAATTAAACAAAACAAGATGAACAAGGATAAGGCCCCTTTCCCATCAGGGGACCAATCAGGTCCGCCTGTCCGTTTTACAGGTAGACCCGATTGGACCACCTATTTGTCTCTATGAGGCGGCGGATGTCAGCGGATGTGTCCGCTGTCACCCGATCCGCTAAAAACAGACGTATGGGTATACATTCGCCATCCATCGGGCAAATCCGGTCGGATGGAAACAGACATTCCATCTAGAGCAGGGGTCTCCAAACTTTTTAAGGAAAGGGCCAGTTTACGGTCCTTCAGACTTTAGGGGGGCCGGACTGCGCCCAGTGGGAGTAAACCATGCCCGATCTTTAGTATTAGGGGAGCAATAGTTGGGGTCATTGGGGGGAATAGTGCCCCATTTTTTTTTGTCAGTAGAAGGAATTATGCCCCATAGTTGGTGTCAGTGGAAGGAACAGTACCCCATGTTTGTTGTCAGTAAAATTAATTATGCCCCATTGTTGGTGTCAGTGGAAGGAACAGTACCCCATGTTTGTTGTCAGTAAAATTAATTATGCCCCATTGTTGGTGTCAGTGGAAGGAACAGTACCCAATGTTTGTTGTCAGTAGAAGGAATCATGCCCCATTGTTGGTGTCAGTGGCAGGAATAATGCCTCAAGGGCCGGATAAAAGCAAGGAAAGGGCCACATCTGGCCCCAAGGCCCCGGTTTGAAGACCACTAATCTAGAGAACAGCGGGCTGTGACGAACCTGTTATCTGCCTGCTCAGTAGGGATCAGCGAATTCCGCCCCGTGTGAAAGGGGCCTAAAGGAGACTACAACCATATTTATAAAAAAAACTTAAACGATGTTATTGGCATCACTTGAACCACATGACCTCCGGAAAGGTTTTACCCCCTTTATGACCGGGGCATTTTTTGCTATTCAGCACTGCGCTACTTTAGGTGGTAATTGCGCCGTCATGCGCCACTGTACAAAAATGACATTTATATCATTTTTTTTCACCAAATAAAGCTTTCTTTTGGTGGCATTTGATCACCGCTGTGGTTTTTTATTTTTTATTATATAAAATGAAAAAAGACTGAAACATTTAAAAAAACGACAATGATATTTTCTACTTATATATCTACTTATAAAACATATCCAATAAAATCTAATTTCTTCCTAAATTTAGATCAAAATGTATTCTGTCACATGTTTTTGGTTAAAAAAAAAATAATCCCAATAGGTGTATACTGATTGGTTTGTGTGAAATGTATAGGGTCTACAAACTATGGGATATATATACTGGAATATATGCAGCTGTAGATGCTATACTGTAATGGCGGTGATCAGCGACTTATAGTGGGAGTGTGATAGTGTGGTGGGCAAGCTGGCGCTAACAGACACTGGCTGGGTGAGTTACTGACATCACCAGTGACACTAATACAGTGTTCAGTGATAATTCTGTACACGGTCACTGTATTAATAGCACTGGCTGGGAAGGGGTTAATATTTTGGGGTAAACTCTGTGCCAAACAAATGTAATATGTGCTTTTATTCACAGATCTGGTGGCTGTGTCTGTGCAGACGCATGTCCCAAAAGAAATGCATGGGCTTCCGGCATGGGGATGCACGCAACACCTGTGCACTCCCGTGCCGTGAAGACGGGGACCTGTATGGGGCCCACAGTAAAGTGCACAATGTGAATGGACCCTCCATGTGCATGGGCAAATGCCTTAGGAGGAACTATTGTTTTGTTTCCTGTAAACACAGGATGTAAAAATGTGTAATATGATAGGAACATACATCCACTGAAATAAAAAAGGAATACACCGGATTATACATTTCCATGGTTTTACGATCGTCTGTTCATGAATTCTGGTATGTTATAAACAAGTTTAAAAATGACCAGCGATTTGGGGGCCATTACCAGCAGAGCTTAGAGAAATGAAAATCAATTATTTTTCTGACTTTTTTAAAAAGGTCCCAACATATTTCACTAATTAGGAGGACAGATTTGATGTAAAAGCTCAATGTTAAAGCACAGCCTGAAGGACAGCCCGGAACCAATAAGAATCCAACCTTGAATGGCTTTAGTGAATCCGGTGGTGTAAAAACAGTCATACCACAATTTTTTTTTTCTTTTACAACAAGGGTCCCCAACTACCAGGCCACAACCTGCTGCCAGATTGTGGCCTCCCTTGTGCTTGGCCTCCAGCCAGCTGCAGATTCCCAAACATTCCACATTGCCACCCAACCTCCCATAGTGGCCTGTAGTGCCCCTCAGCCTTCCACTGTGCCTCCCCAAGCCCTCAGCCCCCACAGTGTCCCCCCCCCCCCCTCCCAACCTCCTATAGTGCCAGCCAGCAACCTGCAGTGCCCACTAGCTTGCTGCAAAGCTTCCAGCCCTCCACAGTGTCCCCAACAGTGTTCTACAGTGCCCCCTATTCTCCTGTAGTGCCCTCCAGTCTCCCACAGTGCCCCTGCAAATATCCCAGCCTACTGGAGAGACCCCAGCCCCCACAGATGGCCTCAGCTACTTTCAAAAACCTCATCCCCTACAAGGTCACCAAGTCTTCTACAGAGTCCCCTAGCCTCCTTGAGCACCCCTATCAGTGTCCCCCAACCTGCCGCAGTGCCTACTAGCTTGCTGCAGAGCTTTCAGCCACCCCTTCCCCATAGTGCCCACAACCTCTGACAGTGTTCCACGGTGCCCTTTTTTTCCTGCAGTGCCCACCTGTTCCCCACAGGGTCCCTGCACATACCCCAGCCCCCAAAGATGGCCTCAGCTACTTTCAAAAACCTCAACCCCTACAAGGCCACCAAGTCTTCTACAGAATCCCCCAACCTCTATGAGCACTCCTCCTATCAGTGTCCCCCAACCTCCTCGAGCACCCCTATCCCCTCATAGTGACACCCAGCTCCATCCAGAGCCTTCCAGCATTTCAATACATATTTTTTTTTTTATTCCAATACTTTTATAACACCAGCATAAACTTTTTTTTTCCTGTTGGGGAGAAGAATGTTTTGGGCCCTGGCCTTAAGATTAAGGCTGGGTTCACACTGATGTGCTACGTCACATCGCATGTGATTAACACAGGAATTGCACCGCATTCCTGTGCAAATCATATGAGATTCTGTGTGGTGCAATTTGAGCCCATCATTTTCTTACGGCTCAAGTCGCACCTCATCTGCACAAAAAAGGTGCAGGCACCTTTTTTTTTCCTTACTGGAATCAGATCGCATGAGTGCTCATACCCATTTGATCCGATTCCAGCAGAAGCACTGCGTTCTGCGACCTACTTTTGGGGTGTTAGTCTTTAATTGACACCCACAGCATATTGCAAACATTTCAATTACTATGCAGGCAACACAGTGATTCTAATGCGTTTCTGGCAATGCATCAGTGTTAACCGAGCCTGAGAACAAATGATATACAGCATAGTTTATTTTCAGTGAACACATCCCCCACCTCATTTCCCTCGCAGCCACTGTCACATTCAAAGTCAGCATGGCTGCACCAGGATCTGCCCGCACAGCAGCATCATTCATTCACAGGAATATGTGAATGAAGAAACTACAAGTCCCCTTTTCCACCATGACAGATGACTTGTGGTACTGCTGCAGATTAATCGTTAAAAAATTGCGATCTCAATTCAACCCCCCTCACGATCATAATCCAGCATTTTCCACGATTCAGTGCAGAGCTGTTCTCTGATCACAGCTGACAGCTGTCAAAAAAAAAGGCAGCCTGCTAAGGCTCCATTTACGCCATTTCAAGCTCCTTTGAACTATATTTTTTGACAGCTAGAAGCCGGCGTCTAAAACTGACTTTTTTTTATTCTTTTTATATGGAAACGGCTGTAAACAAAATGGTCCTAGAGGCAAGTTACCGCATTTAGGTGCATTTAGCTGCGTTTACTAGCTGTTTGGTATTTCAAATGCCTCTGAACCCATTTTTTTGCGTTCCAAAAAAGAAACATTGATTCATTTGCTTCTTTTGGATCAAAGGGATGAACTTCGGTCAGCAAATGAGATCAGTTTTAGCCACTTAATGGACTAATCCTTTTTCTGACACTTGTTATTAAAAGTTAAAATCAGTATTTTTTGCTAGAAAATTTAGAACCACCAAACGTTATATATATTTTTAGCATAGACCCTAGAGAATAAAACGGTGATTGTTGCAATATTTTATGTCACACTGTGTGCAGCATTCTTTAAAAAGCATTTTTTGGGGAAATAATACACTTCAATGCATAAAAAAAAAAAAAATTTAAGGTTAGACCATTTTTTTAAATATAATGTGAAAGATGATGTTACGTTGAGAACTGTGATCTTTACTGTAAGCAAAAAAATTGCGATTCTCATTTTACCCAGAACTGTGTAGCTCTAGCTTGCAGTTCTCAATAGATCGTAAAGGCACTGATGAGCAGCCTTCAATGACACCTCCTCCAGCTTTGTAACAGAAAACCTGTACAGAAGTGACAGGCAAGAAAGCTGGAGGATGTATCTGCAGGAGCCTGACGTTGCACCCGTGATCTACCGATTCACTGATCGCGGGTTCAATGCTTTGCAGGCTCTTGTAGGAAAAAATATTAAATGCACATTTTTTTTAAATGCAAAATTGTGTGCATTTATTATTTCTTTCTGAAAGGCGAATTTTAAACCACATTGATAGGATTAATCCTGATCTATTTTACATGTAGACTTAAAAAAAAATAAAAAAATAATGGAATGGACTGTATGTTGCCTTTAAAATCATTCTCCTTCCACAATCAAGAAGAATGAAAGACAGCGCCTAATTCAGGGCTTGACAAATCCCAGGCGTCAGGTTGTCATGGCGACAAGGAATTGCGTTCTGGAGCCTGGGCTTTTGTCTGCCCATTCCAAGGAGTGAGCAATTACCATTGCCCAAGGCCCCGAACATGCAGTTCTGTGTAAACAGACTTGCCGGTTATTTGCAGTACTTGCAGTACTTTCCTCAACCGCTGTCAAAGTGTGAGGAAAGGAGAGCTGGTAAACGGCAATTCTAACAGGGCACATTTACACTGATAATCAGCGCAGCCTATCAGTGGCCATCAGTGCAGCCCATAAGTGCAGCCTCATCAGTGCAGCCTCATCAGGGTCCATCAGTGCAGCCTCATCAGGGTCCATCAGTGCAGCCTCATCAGGGTCCATCAGTGCAGCCTCATCAGGGTCCATCAGTGGAGCCTCATCAGGGTCCATCAGTGGAGCCTCATCAGGGTCCATCAGTGCAGCTTATCAGTGCCCATCAGTGCAGCATATTCGTGCCACCTATCAGTGGCCATCAGTACAGCTTATTAGTGACCATAAGCGCCACCTATCAGTGCAGCATATCAGTGCAGCCTCATCAGTGCACCACTGCATCAGTGTAGAAGAAAAATTACTTATTTGCAAAATTTCCTAACAGAAATCAAGATTTTTTTTTTCTTATAATAGTTTTGGGTCTTTTTTTCATTTATTTAGCAAAAAAGAAAAAAAAAACAGTGGTGATTAAATACTACCAAAAGAAAGCTCTATTTGCGTGAAAAAAATGATATAAATGTAATATGTGTACAGTATTGCATGACCGCGCAATTCTCAATCAAAGTGCGACAGCGCTGAAAGCTGAAAAATGGCCTGGGCAGGAAGAGGGTGAAAGGGCCCCGTAGGCAAGTGGTCAACTTCTATAAACAAAAAAAAAAAAAACAACTTTAGCTCAGCTGCTTACTCACAGCAGAGCAAAACTGTTGGCGCTATATAAATCCTGTATAATAATAATCCACATCAGGGCTGCATAAGAGAAGGGATTTTGTTGTTGAAAACAAAGCTAATTAAAACTAGTTTAAAAAAAAAACCTGCCTCCTAACTTTTTTGTCTGGCTCCTAGATTTGCAAATTTGCAAAGCAAATTTGTCAAGCTCTGGCCTAATTGGTTGTTAAGGGAAACAAAGGGGATTCTCTTTTCAAACACTTAGAAGAATAAGCCGAGCGGTGACTGACGGCGGGTTTTCTGCGGCCCCCATCTCAGAGCGGCGTCTCTCCAATATTTCCACACAGCCAGCCGGAGGGCTGTGCATCATAAAGATGCTTTATGTTCAGTCTGCGCCACATTTCACCACCAAGGTCAGCTCACGCTTTGTGGCTGTAAATAATGTATAAGGGGAATATTTTTTATTTATAAGTTAAGCAGCTAGACTAACTCCAAGTGGGCAGCAATATTGTTTTTGAAATATATCGGTTCAAATATATTACACCGCAAAAACGTGAATAAAACTCAGCGGTGAGAAACAGACATCCCACACATCTGATAGAGGAACGCTTTAGGGCCGGTTCACACTGCAGCGGTGCGGGAACCCTGCAAATCCACTGTTCCCGCATCGCTTGTCTCCTGGCGGCAGTTCACACTGCACTATGCAAACTGTGGGCAGTGTCAATAGAAAGCTAATGACACCCCCAAATCAGTTCGCATATCGCAGTCCCATGTGATCCGATTCACACAGGAATTGGATCACATGGTGTGAACCACCATGCAATCTGACCCTGCGGAAAAAAAAAGGGTCCCGTGTGAGTTTGCTCCGAATGCGATGCAAATTCAGCCATACTATTTCTATGGCTGAATTTGCATTGCATAGAGATAGCATGTGAGCACACTGCAGTGCGGTGCGAATCACATCCGATCTCTGAGATCGCTGCAGTGTGAACCGGCCCTAAAAGAGAAGTATGGGTATTTTTTTTTTTTAGGCCTCATACACATGGACGTTTTTTACCGCCGCGTTTTTGAGCGTTTGCAGCTCTCCACGTTATTCAATGGCCCCATAAAAACGCTGACGTTTTGAGCTGTAGATAGCATCTGCGTTAGTGAAAGCAGAACCCACGGCCAGCGCGTTCCAAGGCTGTAGCGCTATGGCGTTTTTGACGCTGAGCCGGCAAAACTCTCACTAACACGCACGTTAACCGTTTTTAGCGCCGGCGGTTTCAGGTTAAAAAATAGCAGAGGAATGTTTTTTTAAACAAAACGCCTATTAACGCCGATGCTCACTAGCGCCGATGCAAAACGCAGATGAAATCGCGTTTTTAGCGCTGATTTTTCCCTGACGTCAGTCCCAACGTTACAGCTAATTTATTTAACACGAATGTGTATTATTAGATTCATGCTTACCTAGGTGGATGCAGCATCTGTCCCCCGATGCCTCTAACACTGAGAACCAAGCGATCGAACACCGATGATCGCTTGGTTCTCACAGCTCAGTGAGCTGCTGACTGTCAGTCACAGCTCTCTGATCTGCCCCTCCTTGCTCATTGGAGCGCTGGGCTGTAGAGGGGGCAGCCGGCTCAGCCTCTCAGTGGTTCGCTGAGAGGCTGAGCCGGGCATCTGGGCGGATCCAAGCGCTATGGTCGTGATGACGCCCGAGCCTGGACTGACTATGACGTCAGCAGAGAGTGGACTTCAGCCCGCTCTCTGCAAAACTAATTGCACTCCTGTGATCTACAGGAGATGTACAGCCAATCGAGCTTTCCCCGCACTTCTCCTTTAAGGAAATAGTTCATCTCTGCAGGATTTTGTTCTGGATAAGAGGTGTTCATCTTTTTTTGTTCTGCCTAATAGATTAAAGACAAATTGTAACAAAAAAAAAAAACATTTCTTTCAAGCAGTAATTTAATTATTTTGCCTCCAGAGCAATATTTTTTTTTCAATTTTAGCACACATGTAAAAATCTGCATTTTCATCCATAAAATTACTTAACCACTTGCCTACCAGGCACTTTCACCCTCTCCCTGCCCAGGCCAATTTTCAGCTTTCAGCACTGTCACTCTTTGAATGACAATTGCGCGGTCATGTAACACTGTACCCATATGACATTTTTATCCTTTTTTTTCACAGAAATAGAGCTTTCTTTTGGTGATATTTAATCACCACTGGGTTTTTTTTTTATGTTTTGCTAAACAAACTAAAAAAGAACAAACATTTTGGGAAAAAAAAAAAAAAAAACACAGGAAAAAAAATATATTTTTTATTGTTTGTTCTAAAATTTTGCAAACAGGTAATTCTTGTTTTGAGGCTGCACTGATAAACTGCACTGATGAGGTGGCACTGGTGTACACTGATGAGGCTGCACTGATGGGCACCGATGGGTGGCACTGAAGGACAGCACTGATTGGAAGCACTGGTGGGCACTGTTGGGACTGCACTGATAATCAGGATACTGATAATCAGTGCTATGATTATAAGTGAAGATGTCCCTTTAAAACAAGACGGTTATTGGCGCACTTCTTCTATCCTCATGTTGTCAGCGAGAGGAAAGGAAAGCCGATAACCTGCTTGTGTTTACCTCATGGTCAACTGTCATTGGACACAGCTGATCGTGTGGTAAAGGGCTGCTGTGATTGGCCCTTTATCCCAATCTGTGTTCAGCTGAGTCTGAAGGACTTAGTGATTACAGAGCGCGCTGTCCGCACACTGCAGGGGGCGTGCAGGCAGCGTGATCACAGGAGGACGTCATCCTGGCATTGTAAGACCACGCTGTGGCTGTCTTTTGGCTATAAGGGGTTAAACAACTGTAACTCCACTTTCATAGCAAAAACATATACATATATAATATATATACACTTGCTACTGAAGTCATATTGTAATTGAATGCTATTAAAAATTACCTTTTCTTTTCAATCTGAAGCCGCTGTAATTTTCTGTAAAATGCAATATGGCCATCTGGAGCCCCCCCCAGAAATGTAATTTCCTGCTTCTGTGATTGGCTCACTGATTTTCCCAGAAGTCTACACTAAGGGGAAGATTTACAAAAACTGGAGCAATCAGAATCTAGAAAAAGCTGTGTATGGTGGCCGATCAGCTTCTAACTTCAGCTTGTTTAATTAGACTTCGACAATAAAACCGGGAAGCTGATTTGCTTTTATCTACAGCTGCACCATGCAGCGTTAGTAAATAACCCCCTAAGATATAAGTCCAATTTTGGGCATCCCCTGCAACAAAAATGTAATTTTTTGGTGAGATACATCCAAAGGGAAATCACGTCTAAAGGGATGCAGACCCTGACACTTTTACTCAGAGCCCTGCAAGTGCAGCAGCCGATTGAGAATTATAAAATCACTCCCATTCACATTCACTCTGAACATAGACACAGAAAAACAAACAGCTATTTCTTCAGAACAACAATAGGTAGGAATCTGCTACAAAGTTTGTCACAATCCCTGCAATGTACGTAGATCATCCAGAGGGGAAGGTTTTCTTTTTCAACAAAAGTGGAGTTAATCTTTAAAACCCCAAGAACAGTATAGACTTTGAGAGTAGAGGCATTGGAGAATAAAATTATATTAGCAATTTTTTTTTATGGCACCTAATATTTGTACAACTGTTTATCAAACACACATTTGCAAGAGAAACATATATTAGAATTCATTTTATTGTAAACAAACACAATATAATACCCATTTTTTGTATGATATACAAGAGGGGGTTATGGTGAGTAAATAGATACCAAATATGTCAAGTCCTAACATTAAGTGTGCCTGTGAAAGCACCAAAAACTATGGCACCCAAAAAACTCCTTAGGTGACACTTTAAAAGCATTTACTGCTTATCAGTTTAGAGTTAACAGTGGATTATGGTCCTAGAATTATTGCTCTCACTCAGACTTTCAAAGCAATACCTCACATGTGTGGTGCAATTGTGGTTTACATACATGTGCAAACTCTGCATTTGCGGGTGTGTGCAGAGCAATGGCCGTTATGTTGATTTATTTTTTTTAATACATTTTATTATATATATTTTTTTTAACTTTATTGGTATCACAAGAGCGATAGCAAGCCCCCGTGTGATAGCACTGGGCAGGTGACAGGTACTCTTTATGGAGACATACATATTTATTAGACCCCCAATGTCTTTCCTGCCCTCCAAAGCAGTTATTCAAACCTACATCATGCTTGAATAGGTGCTCTCTGTTTCAGCCAGGTATTGACAGCTCTGAAACCAAAAATGCTCAGAGCTGAGCGGTTCCAACATCATTCAATACAGAGTAATTTGAAGGAACGGTTCTTCCCTGGTTTCCTTCTGCTCCCCATCCTAAAACCCATAAATGTGCTCCTGGGCTCACAGGAAGAGTGGGGGAGTTTAAGAAACACACAACCCGCACTGTAAAAGTGATCACTTACATAAGCCCCCTTGTGATAGTTTTGAGCAGTGACAGGTCCTCTTTGAGTAGACATCAGGGGTCTATTAGATCCCTGATATCTCTCCTACCTTCCACAGTAGGGGTTTAGAATATGACACGTAAATGTTTTAAATTTTTGTTAAGATAGTATATGATCAACAAAATCATACTGTCCTAAGGAAATAGTAAGTAATAGGCATAGTAATGGGGATTGACCACTAGATGACCAATCTACCCTGGCTCCCAATCTCCTACCTGTGATTCATTAACCGATGAATCATCATCCACTCTGGCTTTATTCCATAGCGATAATACTTCTCTTCCATTTTTGCATACTGGGGGTCTTTATTTTTTCTTTTCTCACTCTTGCTGTCCTCGTCCCCTGACCCGTAGTCGAAGGGCGGTGGGTCATCCATGTCGTTCTTTCTTTGGTAATTTCGGAACATGACTGTGTGGTAGAGCTCCAGCTGAAAACACCAAACACACCCAGTAACTACTACAATTTAGAGTACAATAGCATGGTTTCATCTTTATTAATGAATGATGAATTAAAGGGGGATTCCTTTTCAAGAAACACTTTTATACTGACATGTACATGCATTCCTTCAACTCTGATGGAAGGCATTGCTGTTCCTTTTGAAGTTGCATTTATTGCGCTTAGTTCCTTACTTGGTTACTTGGGGGTAATAATATTCTGATGAGCTTCCTGTTTAAAGGAAATGCATAGTATTTTCTTTATTAATCCACGGGACTACGGGGGGGGGTATTTGATCCCCTGCTAATTTTGTACATTTGCCCACCGACAAAGAAATGATCAGTCTATAATTTCAATGGTAGATTTATTTTAACAGTGAGAGACAGAACAACAACAAAAATATCCGGAAAAACACATTTCAAAAAAGTTATAAATTGATTTGCATTGTAATGAGTGAAATAAGTATTTGACCCCTTCGCAAAATATGCCTTAGTACCTTAAAAACATATATGCAGCGCTTAAAAAACAGTCCTGATAAGAAACTGGAAACGGGATTAGGATGATAGAAAAAGTCCATAAAGTGCATCAAATCCATGCAGGCGTAAGAGGGATCCGTCACGTGGGGGGGGGGGGGTTTGAAAGGACCTCTTACCCCAACTGTTGGACCAATTCGCTATAATATGGTTAAATAAGCATTTGGCAATAGACCTTGATGAACGCACTGATTTCCAAATCCCGGAACCAAACAGTTACATCGGCAATAACACTGGAGCAGATCTCCTGAGATCAAAACTCCCAAACGATGAGCAATGGTAGGACTATAAGAATAAAAATACAAAAATTATAGGGCATCAACTGTTATTGATAAACGAGATGATATCCCACTCGATGTTCAACCCCAGAGGTCTGTAGGACTTCAGCCAGATGATCCAACGGGTCTCAAGCCAAGTGATCTCATACCTCATAAAGCTCCCTCTCCAGTGTGGGGGGAATTGATCTTCTAAATAAATCTTGCTGATTGATAGGGGATCAAATACTTATTTCACTCGCATAGATCCACTATACTCCACTGTGTAAAGCATTGGGTCAAGCCTCCGTCATCTCCACTCCCCTAGAGAGGGTATCTCAGGGGAAATAATTAGGATTAGTTATTACAAATTCAGTTTCGGATTTTATCCGGTTGAATATAACCCCTATTTCCACTTTTAAGCAGAATACCAGTGCCTGGAGGAACTTGCCACTCTCGCTGATTGGGAGATTGAATTTAGTTAAAATGAAGCTACTGCCCCTGCTATTGTACCTACTGAGAAATTTACCAGTGTGGATTCCTAAACATATTTTTAGATCTCTACATAGATTACTGTCAGAATTATTATGGAAAGGATGGGTGGCAAGACTGTGCATTGGAGTACTAAAGCAACCATGGAAGGAAGGGGGACTGGCTGTGCCGAATTTTTAATTTTTTTTTTTTTAGCATGGCAGTTAGTAATGGTCAATAGATGGCTTGTAGGTCCCTATGACAATGCCACAGTTGCTCTGGAAGCAGCAGTGGTGGACTCCTATGTAGCACTGGCTCATTTGATTTACAGGGGGCCTAAATCACCTTATGTCTTGACCACCCCTATGAGATCTGTTCTCAGAGCTTGGATGGTGGCCCAGGCAGGACTGTTTTAATGCATGGGCACCCCTGGGCATTGCCCAGGGGCCCCGGGCACATGGGAGCCCCATAATAATTTTGCATTACATTATACTTGCCAACTGTCCTGGATTTGCCAGGACAGTCACGCTTTTTACTAAGCTGTTTCAGGATGGCCGTGTCCTGGGCAGCATACCTACTAGTCTTTGATTTATGGCGTGTTTTCTTATTGTTTAAAATCGATTTTATTGCAAGTACTTATATGTTTAATTCTATAAACTATTTCTACAGTACTTTAATTCTTGAGAGTAGGGGTGTAAATTGGGGCAGGCTGGTAGGGACCCCAGTGCATTATTTTGCCCAGGGGCCCATGATGCCATTAAGACGGCCCTTGGCCCAGGGTAAAGAATTCGGGGGTCCTTTTCCACTTTCTCCACATACACCATTGTGGAGTAATCCAAATTTCTTCCACTTTTTCACCATTGAGGATCCGTGTGTTTGGACAAAAGTTGAGATCAAAAAGCTTGAGGATATTACTACGAATGGTCAATTGAAAACCTTTGACAAACTAAAAATTCTTTACCACCTAACAAATACTCATTTTTTTTAGATACATACGGCTCAGGCATGCGCATCATACTCAATTTCGGGAGACCAGAACTTCCTTCTCGGTGCCTGATCTGGAGTCCCTTTTGCGAGATGATGACCTGGTGAAACCTGTATCCACCATATATAAATTCTCGCATTTACATGACTCCAGCGAAGATAGCCAAGATTTTTGGTTTAGTCGATTCCTCCTGCTGACGCTGTTCCGCAGAGGGGGTCGACTTTATGCATGTATTCTGGGATTGTCCAGACATCAGGAAATATTGGGAAGATATTCTGTCCTGCATCCAAGAAATGACAATCCCCTTGACCCCGTTGGTGAAATATTGCATGTTCGGGTTGGTTGATGATTTTCCTCCTACTGTAACAATGCTACCTCCTACTTACCATACTATTCTTTCATGCTAGGAAAAGGACATTTTTTTCCTGGAAGAGACCCTCTCCTCCCTCTGTGAAATCTTGGAAGGCATCAGTGAGTAAGGCCTTACCATACTATAAAGCCTACATACCTGAACAGGGGAGCTTTTCTTAAATTTGATAAAATTTGGAGGGGATGGATGGCCTCGTCTCTTACGGTGACGGAGTGATCATGAATAGGTAGCTCCACAAGTGTTGCTGTCTTTAAACAGACAGGTTGAGGTGATCTATGTTAATCCTGGAGGACAAGTAAAGCTGTTTTGGGTGATCTGGGGTTGGTGACAGGAAATGTTTCTCAGGCTTTTCAATGTACAATTGCACTGATTTTCTTTTTGTGTATTTTTTGGTTCGGGTTGACTCACTGAACTTTGGTGGGCAGCCTGGTAATGTTTGCACTGTTTATTTGTTTCATTACAATGTAAATCAATTTATAACTTTTATGAAATGCATTTTTCTGCATATATTTGTTATTTTGTCTCTCACTGTTAAAATAAATCTACCATTAAAATTGCAGACTGATCATTTTTTTGTCAGTGCGCAAACGTACAAAATCAGCAAGGGACCAAATACTTTTTCCCCTCACTGTACATTGTTTCTTTTATTAATTTCCTTTTAGTAAGGGAGAAGGGAGGACCCCATACTAAAAAGAAATGGGCCAGAAGAAGGAACCTAGCACCTGACCATCGTATTCAACATTAAAAATCATGTTAACTAAAATGCCCTGATTACACAAATTCACCCAGCTAAATTATGATTACACGGTAAGTTTATTTTGTTCCAGCAGGCCAAATTAAAAAAGAACCCCTTTAGATAACCGTACGAATATATCCAATGTTAGTGTGCTGATCTCCCCAGCTGAGCTATTGTGTTCTGACAAAGGGACGGGGGACTGCCCACCTACCCCACCAGAACACAGTGATTAGGGATCGCATGCTCGTTTGACAGTAGTCTGATGAGGATCTGTACACACAGGCCGGAATTCAGCCGATTTGTGCTGAACCGACTATTTTTGGCCCACTTGTACCCAGCTTTAGTCAAAGGAGGGCCCCCTCCCCTCCTCTTCCAATCGGTTTGTATTTCTGAATAACAGGATTCATATTACTCACATAGTTGAATGAGTGAAGCCATCCATAGATGGTTTGAATCTCAGCCGGTTCACCAGGGACCAGCCAAGATTCAAACCATCTATGGACAGGCTGATTGTACCCAAGTCTATTCATCGATTGAGTAGGGTACAACCAGCATGCTGGATCTTTACACATGATTATTGGCAGCAGCTATATCCACTAGCAATAATCACTGTATTCTCCTAGCAGAGAGGGATTCCCTCTATCAACTCTGACTGTGTTGATGGGGGAATATGGGCTGCTTAAGACTCATATTTCAAGACAACCGAGAGGGAAAAAATACTGATGGAATAAAGTACTTATACAAGTATGGGCAAAGCTTTCTGGACCATACATCATTCTGCTGCCAGTGGATGTGGCAGAGCAGCTCCAGGAAGGATCCCGACAATACTGTCAGTATCCACCTAGCTTGATTGACAGCTGGCCCGACACCCCCCCGCTACCTTAGTAAGCGTTGGGGTGGTTGGGTGGGGGGGGGGGGGAGAGCGGAGAGTAGACACTGCTCTCCACTTTGAGCAGCCTCTGAAAACTGATCGATCAGCGGTCCTGTAATCACTCAGTTCCCAGGCTTCAAGTTGGCAGGGGACAGCTGCAGCATAGAGATGAGTATGGATTTTTTTTTACAATTCCATACTTCTCCTTAATCCCTTTAACTTAAATCTGACCGCTTTACAGAGCTCTAAGAGTACATCTATCATTACATTCCCGGAGCTCTGACAGAAGAGATGCTGCCTTCTAATACACAGCATCTCTGACTGCCCTCACCTCTGCTGCCCATTAACAGGGGCGTTTGTACTTTCTGAATTAGTTCACATTACACAAAGTGCTCTGTGATTGGCTAGGAGGGGAGGGGCAGGTCCAGCAGCTGCATGCAACTCTGCTGGAGCTGAGATCAGAAGGTCCAGTATTGGAGCGCCAAAGTTATAGCGATAGCTATGTTCCCAGTGCTTCTTAAAAATTGAAATAGCTAATTAGAAAGATAAGTGCACCAGGGGGCGTGCACCTCATTGGACTTAACTCCTAGTAAACAAGAACATTTTCCAAACTGGCTGAATCCTGGAGTTGAGTACCAAGCTGGAGATGGGGGGACATATTTTACTGCAGGCCCACTTTACAGTCAAATAAAATAAATTAAGGCTCACCTGTAATTCTTTTACCCATGAGCAATGCCAGTAAGAAAGCCCCGCCCACTTGACAAAGAACTCTCTCTCTGGAATCCCTTCCATAGGCTTAGGTGGAGGCATGAGTGGATCAATCGTAGTAGGAGGGGCTGGTGCAAATGAAGGCGGTTCTCTCCACCTCCAGTGCAGGATCCGTTGAACTTTGCCCTTTAATGGCGGACACTATTAAAAAAAGACAAAAAGATATTTTCCACAAAAAAAAAGTGATTTTATTTACCAGAAAAGTCAAGGAGCATGCTTGAGATTTGTCGCTCACCAACGTAGGGATAGTTTGGAGATATGCTGTAGATACCAAAAAGGGAAATCGGATTGACGAGGCAGTGGCCAAAGTAATATGTAAATAACACCGATCGCTTGGGTCATTTAAAGCCTAACATTGGGCTACAAAAAAAATGATCTCTTGCAGTGGGGCTGAACCTGCACTGCAAGGGTTAATTACTCATTTTTGCCTAGGGGAAAAGAAAAAAAAAAAAAGGATTATTTACCCAATCCTCCACTCCTCCCTGCAGCTAGACCAGTCTTCACAGTTTCTTCTCTTCCACACTTCAGCAATCTAGGGTCTGACATCATCGAGATCAAAGCAGGGTCCCTAGCCCTGCACTGGACTTGATGACACAAAGGGACAGTTCACTGCCAGTGCGTGGGGAGATGCCATCTTCCGGGGAGCATAGGGTCAGGTAAGTGAAACTATTTCTCCTCCCATAGATCAGAGATTTCCAAACTTTCTAAGCAAAAGGCCAGTTTACGGTCCTACAAACATTAGGAGGGTCGGACCATGGCCAATGAGAGTAGAAAAACCTTGGTGGTAAGCAGGGGTAAAATAATTACATAACGCCTGTGGGCAGTAGGATGTATTGGTAGTAGCAGTGGGAAAAATAATTCCCATCCTTGGTGTCAGTGATAATGTCCCATCATTGGTAATGGCGGGAAGAAAAATCCCCATCAATGGTGAGTAAAGAGAATAGTGTCCCATCTATGGAGTCAGTGAAAGGAAGGAATAGTGCTCCATCTTTGGTGTCAGTGGGAGGAATACTGCCCCATTGTTGGTGTCAATGGGAGAAATTGTGTTCCAGTGTGGACTTCATTGGGAGGAACTGCACCATTGTTGGTGTCATTAGGAGGAATTGTGTCCCTTCATTGGTGTCATTAGGCCCCATTGTTTGTGTCACTGGGAGGAATAATGCCCCATTCACTGGTGTCATTGGGCCCAATTGCCAGAGTCATTGGGAAAAATTTTGCCTCATTGTTGGTGTCAGTGGAGGGAACAGTGCCCTATTGTTGGTGTCAGTAGGAGGAATAGTGCCCCATCATTGGTATCAGTGGGAGGATAGTGCCCCATCATTGGTGTCAGTGGGAGGAATAGTGCCCCATCATCGGTATTAGTGGGAGGAATAGTGACCCACCATTGGTATCAGCGGGAGGAATAGTGCCCCATCATTGGTGTCAGTGGGAGGAATAGTGCCCCATCATCGGTATTAGTGGGAGGAATAGTGCCTCACCATTGGTATCAGTGGGAGGAATAGTGCCCTATCATTGGTGTCAGTGGGAGGAATAGTGCCCCATCATTGGCGTCAGTGGGAGGAATAGTACCACATCATTGGTATCAGTGGGAGGAATAGTGCCCCATCATTTGTGTCAGTGGGAGGAATAGTGCCCCATCACTGATGTCAGTGGGAGAAATAGTGCTCCATGATTGGTATCAGCGGAAGGGATTATGCCCTATGATTGGTTTCAGTGGGAGGAATAGCGCCTCGTCATTGGTGTCAGTGGAAGAAATAGCGCCTTGTATCAGTGGGAAGAATACTGCCCTAACACCCAAATAAAGACGAGCAAAAGGCCACATCCGACCCATGGACATTGGGAGTAAGATGTTACCAATTAAGCATACATTTTTGATAGCAATATTTATTTTTATTCATTCATTTAGAAAAATCAATAGTTTCTCAATAATTTTGCCATGCCATGAATAAAACAGTGACAAGTTTAGGGTCACCAAAAACAGGACAAATTATAGAAGAAAATTGCCACTTTTTACAGTAACTCCAGTGGTTTTAAAACTCAAACTAGAAAAAAGTATATCTTTTTGTTTTGTAACTTTTTTCTGCAGATTGCAAAACCAAATAAAATAATTTTTGCAAGATAATATTGCTAAAAGAAAGCCTGGTGTGTCCTGAAAAAATGATATTATGGATTATTGTGATGTAAGTAATGGCAACGTTCTTAGCAAACCAATAGGCCCATAGGGGAAATGACAATTTGCTCCGGTATACAGGGGGTATACATGTGCTGGAACTGAAATGGATAAAGTCTCAGGAAAAAAATGTCATGAAGTAACTAGCAATAGGGTTTCCAATGTGGAGATATTTGGGGGGAGAGGCAACAGTGCATTTTCTAACCCGGGCTTCAGATAAAACAACTGGTACTTGATCTAGGCTCCAATCACACCTAAGCAGTTTGCCTTTGAGCATTTCTGCGTTGTTTTTTTACGGCGATTTGAGTTTTTATGCTTTTTTTTGGCAAATTTGTTGTTGGGCAGATTAAAAAAAAGCAAATTGCAGCAAAATCGCAGTAAAATCCCACTACATGCTTTTCTGCAGCTTCTCCGTTGAGGTTTATTGAACCAAAAAAAACACCCTTTTGCGTTTACAAAAGTCCCTGACCCTTTCCAAAAATGCAGAGGCCCATAAAATGCATTGATGTGAATGTGTTCCATAGGAACCCATGTTAAAAATGTCATGCGTTTCTGCAAAAAGCATGAAAAAATGCATTGGTGTAAATGGAGCCTCTACTGACATCAAGGGGCTGAATGAGCAGAGGGCCATGAAAGAACATTTAGAAAGGTTATCAGGTAGGTGCATTCCTTGATGCTGTATGTTCTTACCGTGCAACGTGGGCATAACCATTCACCGTTTGGTATTTCAGGCAGAGGTGGGTTAAGACAGTGCAAATGGTAAGAGGAGGGACATGTGTCGCAGCACAAGAGTTCCCCTCCATCTTTACAGACACGACAAAACTCCATATGGTCATCCTCCTCATCCTCTTCTTCAACTCCATCATCTTCATCCTCCTCTTCCTCCTTTGGCTCCCATTGGATGCCTTCTTTTTCCTACAAGACCAAATGTCACGTGCCATTCTTGTATGTCGTAGTTCCTTACGTGGATGGACTATTGGAAAGATTTACAAGAAAGTACCG
>BLSH010344769.1:1180077-1197420 GCA_018402905.1 Glandirana rugosa | reverse complement strand
TTTCCACCCCCCCCCCCCCCGGCTGCAACCACCACACAAATAACCGGCATCACCCACCCAATCAATCCACCTTCCCCCAGTCTAAGGAAGGGTTCTCCCCCAAGCTCCCGGTCCCTGCTGCTGGAGAGGTTAGGGGCCGCTGATCTAATGCACATCTTCCCTACATTTTAGTACTGAGAATTTGCCCAAATAAGGATGGCACACAAATAAAAGTTTCATATACAAACAAGGGAAACTCAACTTTTAGTTATTTAAAGCTAAACTCCAGGAATTCGGCCACTTTGTAAAATGTGCAGTCATGCAATGAGCGAAGTTCAGTGTGGTGCATGCTGGATCGAAATTCAGCTGGTTCAGCAGGGACTGGGGGCGAATTTCAATCCGGCAGCGATCATTGTATTCTGACGGCAGAGAAACCTCCAGCTGTCAGAACACAATAGCGAAGCGGGAGGGATTCCCTTATCTACACTTAGGCTCCTTTCACACTGAGGCGCTTTACAGATGCTATTTAGCTAAAAATAGTGTCTGTAAAGCACCTCAAAAATCCCCCCAATCCACCCCAATGTGAAAGCCCTGAGTGCTTTCACACTGGGGCGGTGCACTTGCAGGATGTTACAAAAAGTTCTGCAAGCAGCATCTTTGGGGCGGTGAGGGGAGCGGTGTATATACCGCTCCTCTACCACCACTGCCATTGAAATGAATGGCAAGAGCTTCCGAAGCGGCTGCACACCGCCTTGGTAGCATGGAGGGCCGGCACTTTTAACCCCGTTTTAACCCCTTGTGGGGGGTTAAAAGCACCGTGCTCCTGCCTGCATAGCGTAGCCATATCACTAGTAAAACTCTGCTAAGGCTAGCGGGGTTTTACAACGACCGCGGCTACTGCTGCAGTGTGAAAGTAGCCTAACTGTGCTGATGAGAGAATCAAGGAAAATAGTGTCATTTATGGCTTGCTTAAATCCCACCTCCTATCAATCAACTGCAAATATGAGAGCCCCTCTTGGTCTTAGAGTGACTTTAACCCCTTAAATATGGACACTTTCACCTCCTTCCTGCCCAGGCCAATTTTCAGCTTTCAGCGCTGTCACACTTTGAATGACAATTGCGCGGCCGTGCCACACTGTACCCATATGACATTTTTATCATTTTGTTTACACAAATAGAGCTTTCTTTTGGTGGTATTTGATCACCTCTGGGGTTTTTTATTTTTTTCTAAATAAACAAACAAATCCGAAAATTTTGAAAAAAAGGCATTTTTACGTTTGTTATAAAATTTGGCAAAACAAATCCTCTTTCTTCATACATTTAGGCCAAACTGTATTCCGCTAAATTTCTTTGGTGAAAATAACCCAAATCAGTGTTTATTATTTAGTCAGTAGGAAAGTTAGAGAGACAATCCAAGGTATTTAGTAAGACATGGCGAGTGTTTTGAAGCGGTCATTTTTTTGTCACATGTATTTGGAAAATAGACATTTTTAAAAATATATTTTTTACATACTGTCACCAGTGCAGTGCAGCATCATCATATAACTGGTGTGGCAGTGACCAGGGACAGTGACTGGTGACAGTATGTAAAAAAAAAAAAAATTTACATTAATAATTTTTTCATTTTTTTTTTTTTTACATACTGTGACCAGAGCAATACAGTGTTACCATAGTAACCCTGTACTACTCTGAGAAAGTGATCAGGATTTTTTTTTACTTTTTACACACTATGATTGCTTACAGTATAGCAGTGAATTTCACTGCTATAAGAAAACATTTTTACTGAATGAAAGTGTGTATTGTTATGATTAGCGGCGATTGGCCACAGCTAATCATATGGTACAGATGGGCTGTGATTGGCCTGTCTGTACTGTATGTGATCACTGTGACCAATCATTGCGTACAATGGTGCTGCTAGCTGTGAACAGCATGAAAGGAAGCCATTCATTATTTACAATTCTCTTGTGATCTGCTGTGATTGGTGACAGCTATCACAAGGAACCAGCAGCAGGCCGGTACAATGATCTGTCATCGGCCATGTCACAGGAGGAGACAAACTGCGCTGGGGCACGGCCTGGTGGGGCTGTGCGAGGCGTGTTCTGAGGAGGACGTCATATGATCTCCTCTCGGAACAATAGAGTTCCTGTCCGGCCGTCATTTTACAATGGCCTGGACGGGAAGCAGTTAAACTAATTCGGGTCAACTTAGATTTCCTTGTTGATATTTAACCAATTTCCGACCGGCTCCTGTACATATACGGCAGCAGTGTGGCTCACCTGTGCGAACTGCCGAATATATACGGCGATTCACGCAGCCACAGTTGCGGACAAACATGCTGCATGAGTGAGGCTGTGGGTCGGGCGGACTTTATGTCCGCCGGCGACCCGCGATCGCCTACTATAGAGCCAGAATGGGGAACTGCCGTGTTTACATCGTCTGTCAGGCGGCATGACAATGATTTACTGATCCCTGTCATCGGGATCAGTTAGATCTGTCATGCCCCTGCCAGCCCAGCCCCCATACAGTTAGAACACACACTGGGAACGCAGTTAACCCCTAGATCGCCCCCTACAGTTTAAGCCCTTCCCTACCAGTGACATTTATACAGTAATCAGTGGATTTTCATAGCACTGGTCGCTGTATAAATGCCAATGGTCCCAAAAAAGTGTCAAACGTGTCCGACACAATGTCGAAGTCCCACTAAAAATCACAGATCACCGTCATTACTAGTAAAAAAAAAATAAAAATAACGACGCCATAAATGAATTCTCGTTTGTAAACGCGGCAACTTTTGCGCGAACCAATCAATATACGCCGATTGCGATTTTTTTTTTACCACAAATATGTAGAAGAATATATATCGGCCTAAACTGATGAATAAATTTGTTTTTTTATATATTTTTTTTGGATATGAACTATAGCAAAAAGAAGAATTTTTTTTTTTCAAAATTGTCGCTCTTTTTTTGTTCATAGCGGTGATCAGAAGTGACGCAGAGGGGATCAAATACCACCAAAAGAAAGCTCTATTCGTGGGAAAAAATGGACATCAATTATGTTTGGGTACAACGCCGCACGAATGCGCAATTGTCAGTTACAGCGACGCAGTGCCGAATCGCAAAAAGTGCTCTGGTCAGGAAGGGGGTAAATACTTCCGGGGCTGAAGTAGTTAAGTGACACTCATAGTCAATAATATTATTCATTGTAAATGACAAATATCACCAGCAAGCAAAACTGAAATCAGACATTTGCCTCGGGTAATACCGACAGGGTCATTACAGGAGACAGAGAAATTTCCTTACACAGTGTGGGCAGCTCCACTTGCCCTCAGGGGCTTTCTCCAGTTCTGGATCCAGGCAGACAAGGTGATAGGCACGAGGACAAGTGTCACAAAGTATGATCTCCCCTCCTTGCTGGCAGACTTCGCAGTAATCCTGATGGTCCGTCTCATAGCCATCTCCTTCTCCGACTTCAGCTACCCAAAGAAAACATTGCATGTGTTACTTCAAACCTCAATCTGCCCCATTGTGAAGAAAACACATGCATCTACTGTCCATGTGGTCTGACATTTGAATAATGCAGAGAGGAAATAAAATAATGTGTGGTTTGGTGACCATCTGCATTTGGAATGTTGGATGGGGCATGAAGGGAGTTAAAATGTGCATGGAGCTGAAGAAAGTGTTAAAGAATAAATTCACCTTTTGGGAACATGTAACATGTACCCAATGCTGCTGCCGCTGCCAGATCCCCGCGCTCCCTGTGACAGCAGTACAGGGAGAAGTTCCCCGTACTAGTTGTCAGTTTTTTAAATCAGCGCGGCCGTGCGGGGCTCTGCACGCGGCCGCATAATGCATTCACACCACGCTGTAGTTCATTAATTCTTCCTGTTTGTGTATCTGCTTGCCCGTACAGAATGCACACAGATACACTGATGGATCTGCAGGAGACCTGCATGGCACCAGCGATCTGCTAATCACTGGTGCAATGCTTACAGGCTCCAAAAAATAAATAATAAATGCACATTTTTTTACCTTAAAAAAAAATTGCATTTATTATTTTTTTGTAAAAAAAGTGAACTTATTCTTTAAAAGAGATGCATGAGATCTTTCTTCCCCCAGAGTCATACTTACCTAGGTGGATGTATAATCGGTCCAATGCTGCATCCCTCCCCTGCCGACTCAAACACTAAGAACGGAGCGATCAAAACACATCTGATCGCACGGTTCTCAAGACTCCCTGAGCAGAGAGCTGGTGCCTGCCAGTTGTATATGCTCTGCCCCCTTCACACTCACTGGAGCGCTAAGCTGTGGAGGGAGCGGGGATCGGCTGGCTCAGACTTTCAGCGGCTTGTAGAGAGGCTGAGCCGGGTGCCAGTCAAGGTATGTGGGTGGATCCCGACTCTATTCTCGTGATCTTTCCTGAGCCTGGACCGGCTCAGTGACGTCTGCTGAAAACGGGTCACAGGAGTGCGGAATAAACTGCACTGCTGTGATCCATAGGAGGAGAACAGCCAAAACGAGCTCTTCGCTCCCTCCCCGGCGCCAGCATCATAAGTGTGGGCACCCGGCTTTGGCTTCAAAGCTGGGCGCGCACTGTGTATGTGCAAGTCGCGCTGCTCCTTGTGACTGGCCGGCATATCTTCTGGGACCTGTGACGTGTCCCAGAAGATCGCTGAGAGGGAGGAGGGGGAAAGGTTGACTTCCTGCCTGTGAAAACAGGGTCCTGGTCACCCCCCCCTCCAAAAAAGACATGGCATTTGTGGCACGTTGGAGGGGGGGGGGGGTCACCTTCCCTTAAAGCTGAAGTTCCAATTTTGGGTGGAACTCCACTTTAAGTGAAACTACGAAGAAATAAAATGGCATATATGATGTAGTCTGTCACTAGCATTATTACAGCAGTTTATGTTATTTGGAGTCTCCCCTGCAACATAGTTTTGCTTTCTCTTAGACAGCCCTATTTTATTTTTTCTTTTAACACCAAATCACAGATCCAATGGATCCAATACAACTCAACACACACAAACCAAAGACTGGATCACTCAGTCTAATCTTGTATTGGTGCGGTGTATAAGATGGGGGCAGTGACATATCAATCCATGTATTACAATTAACATTGTATGGCCTAAGGCTGGTTTCACACAGGCATGTCCGTAGTCCGCATCCACCTGCTTAGCAGGGGATCTCCCCAGTAAGCAGGCGGGTGACAGGTCCGTGTCTGCTTCACCATGCAGAGCGGACACGGACACAGCCCCGCTCTACTCTATGGGGTAAATGGATGGAAACAGACCGCCTGTCTCTTTCCATCCAACGGTCACTGTTTTTGGCAGACAGGATCAGATCAGATGACGGCGGGTGTCAGCGGACACGTGACTGCTGGCATCAACCGCTCTATAGAAAAACTGACAGGTGGACATGATTGGAAAGCCCGTATGAAACCAGGCTAAGGATCCAGAGGTATGTGGACTTCATTTCTTGGCTAATGACACTTTTTAACTTGAGGCTTATCATTTCCTATGGGTACTACCTTGTGTGAACCAATATAATTACTTATATTTTAAGTTTTAAGAGTTATTTAACAAAAAGGCTTACCTCGCTTTTTTTTCCTCCCCCGTTTTGGTCTTTTTCCCAACCCAGACAGATCTGATCGGACGGAGGAACTGTTAATACTGGCACTATCAAAATCCGACTCATCCCTCTCGTCTTCATCACTCTGGATACACAGAAATATAAAATAATTATGTAATGTGTGTATGTGTTTATACTGTAAAATATGTTTACTTTTTTTTTTTCGTTTTTAAAATTTTGATTACTTCCTGGGCTAAAAAAAAAAAAAAAAAAAGAAAATCAAGGTATAGTATCTGTGTGGCCCAAGGAGGTGCGTCATTTGCTACAGATGATAATGTTATTTTGTCTTTGAGCCTTTTTTTAAGAAATAGCGCCCACTGTACCATTTTTTCAATTAGGAAAAACACGCACCCAAGATGTAGTATATGTTATGTTAAGGAGAAGTATGGGATTTACAAAAAACAAAAAAAACAAAAACCTTCATACTCATCTCCATGATCACCATCACAGATGCTGCAGTTGTCCTAGATCGGCTCTAAGACCGAGAAATGATTGATCACATGACCACTCCATTCTCAGTTTGCTCTGACCGGAGAGTGATGTCTATCAGTCACCACTCTCCATTCTGCTCCTCCAGCAATCACTTGAGTACCGGTCTGGGGAGGGGGCAGGCATAACTGGCTCCAGCTTTCAGTCAAGCGCTGAGAGGTGGAGCCATCAGACAACAAAAGCAGAAGTGTAGTCACAGCAATATTGTCGGGATGCTTCCAGAACTTGAAGCTGCTCTGCCCCATCAGTGGATAGCAGCTAATAGCCCACTATCAGCTGACTCTGGATCACAGGAGAGCGCTATTGTACTCCTGTGACTCACAAGAGAAGTAAAGCCAAAGTTTGGCCATACATCTCTTCTAACCAGTTGCTGCCCGCGCTATAGCCGAAAAGAAGGCTACAGCGCAGGTTTAAATGAGCACTCCAGAGGAGGGGTATAATCTTCAAACAGAGGTGAATAAAATCCATATGTGTTAAATGGTTGTAAAGAACAATGTGTGTGAAACACAATGATCTAAAATTCAGTGATCTCAAACCATATGTAATCCACTGCTGGCATACAAACATAGGAAAACATTTAGATAGTCATTTGTGTGTGAAACACACTGTCTCTGGTTGCTGCTTGCACTGGAAAAAGAAGAAAAGAAAACGCACCAGACCGTATCTAGTGCAGCAGGGTTTATTTCAACAATGGGGTATTTAAAAACAGTAAGAAATGCACTCACATGGTGCAAGGTAAATTGTGCTTATCTGGAGCGGCATTCAGCTGAGCCGCCGGAGGTACTGACAGTCCGTGACCAGATCCCTGATGTAGTTCCACCCAAAGGTACGGGGAGAGCGGAGCCACCGGTGTCTTCACGTCAGGACTCCAAGCAGAATGCTGGAACAGTGCCTGTCTGTGTTGTCGGCCAATCACAACGCGTTTCAGAGGCTACGGCCTCGCCTCCTTCAGCTGGTCTGTCAAGTGCTGTCTGTGGTCTTAAATAGCGGAGTCAATTGCTAGCAGGGGGTTGGAATGAATGCAATTGTCTGCAGCTGTAGCGAATTGTGTCCCATAGCAAACCATGATCGGCAGCGTATATTTAACAGACAATGTTAATAATACAAAACGATATATTGTACAATGGAGATAAAATATGAACGAATATAAAATGGATGTGTAAAGTTTAAAAACAATAGTGTGAAAAAATGGGGGGAAATCTGTGAACTGAGTATGTCAGTATCTTAAGTCAACGGAGTGTTTAGATATTTGGAACATTGCAGCACTTAGAATTTGCTTTTGTATGTGAGGAGCAGAATTGCTTGATTCATGGCGCCAGAAAAAAAAAGTACGAAAAACTTTGGTTAGATGTTTGGAAAAATGCAAATAGAGTTCAGAATGTACTCATGTATGAAAAGGAACAAAGTAGTTTGATTTGTGGTTAGTTGAATTGTCAAGAAAAAAAAGGGGGGGGGGGGAACGCATAACTGAGTCCAGGTGGTGTTTGAGCAAAATCAAGGAAAAAGAAAAAGAACAAAAAAACGGGAGGAAATATGATTTAACAAAACTACGAGAGAAAAGTCTCAGATGTTGCAATGCTATCGTAGAGGGAGAAAAAATTATAAAGTTAAAAAAAAAAAAAGGAAAACCCGGGGAAATCGGCTGTGTGGTGGGCTAAAGGATGGTGCTGACTTCAAAGTCTTTGTTTAAGCCTTCGGGTGAAAGGCTATTGAGTTTGAAAATCCAGTATGTCTCCTGTGCACATAATTGTTTGAATCTTTCACCATCTGGAAGAGGATATGGATTGGATAGATGCCACTCTGAGAAGGGCAGGATTCCTCTCTTGGTGGATCAGAAAATGTCTTGGAATATTGCATTTGGGGTATGTTTCTTTGAGGATTCTTCTATGTTCTCCGAACCTGGTCTGGAGTGGCCTGATGGTGCGACCAACATAGCATTTCTTGCAGGGACAGGTGATGAGGTACACAACAAAGTCAATGGAACAGGTGAAAAATTCTTCAATGGGCAATGTGTTACCTCGTCTGTCAGAAAAAGTTTTTTGACCGTGCGTGACATGTGCACAAGTGAGGCAGTCCCTTTTCCGGTGATGGAAAACATTTTGGGGATACAATTAGGCAGAGAGTCTTTTGTTTTTTGCAATTTGCTGGGAGCAATCAGTTTTTTTGGCTCGCTTGTAAACCAATTGTGGTGTAGGGGCTATATGTGCCTGAAGTTTGGGGTCAATGCAGAGAATGCTCCAATATTTCTTTAGTGAGTGTCTTTTGGATGGCTCAGTGTTTATGGTTGTATTTGGTGATGAATAGGGGTACTCTGGGGGTAACCACCATGTCATTTTTGTCCGAGGTGTACCTGGTTTCCTCTCTGGGAGAAGGATTTTCAGAATATTTATGGAGGTATCGGAGATATGCTTGGTTGACTTCTCTGAGAATTTGTTTTTGAAGATTTGGCTCTGCGTGATGTAATCATTGGTGGCCTGCAGTTTCGTTCGAGTCGACAAAACTGGCTGTACAGAATGTTCTTTATC
The DNA here is from genome assembly GCA_018402905.1 of Glandirana rugosa. Classification (NCBI taxonomy): domain Eukaryota; kingdom Metazoa; phylum Chordata; class Amphibia; order Anura; family Ranidae; genus Glandirana; species Glandirana rugosa. The sequence goes on along the minus strand of BLSH010344769.1, from coordinate 1,188,806 downwards.
CATCTTTTATGATGGCAACTTTTCCTATGTAAGAGTTGCCAGCCGTTGGTTTGAAGTGGGTACAGGAACTTATTTTGGAATCTCGGTCATGAAACAGTTCTAAATCCAAGAAGATAAGTTCATTAGGGTCTGTGACCAGAGTGAACTTTACACCAAAAGGGTTGTTATTACAGTATTGTAAAAAATGCTCTATTTGGTCATTGTCACCATGCCAGATGACAATGACGTTGTCAATGTAGCGGCCATAATAGACAAGATAGAGAAGGGGTTGCAAGCCCAGACGTAAATATCCTCCCAGTATGCCATGAATAAGTTGGCGTAACAGAGCGAAGCTCGCACCCATCGCGGTGCCCTTAGTCTGTAGATCGCATTTCTGCTCGAATTCAAAGTAGTTGTGATGCAAAATGAATTCAATAGCCTGGAGAATGAAGGTGATCTGAGTGGGATTTAAGGATCCCTCTTTGAGTAGAAAATGACATGCCACTTGCAGGCCTATATTATTGGTATGGACGTATATAATGAAGGGGCATCCAATGACACCCAATGATAGTCAGTGTTCCATACATAGGGCCTCAGGGTCTCTAACAGGTGACCCAAGTCCTGTACATAGGTGGGAAGTTGTTGGACGATTGCTTGTAGAAATATATCCACGTAGTCACTGAGGTTACTGGTAAGGCCATCAATGGCCGCTATGATTGGTTTTCCTGGAAGATTTAGGGGGTCCTTGTGAACTTTCGGCAGATTAATAAAATGATGTTGAAAAAAAGGCCGGGCAGAAAAAGGATTTTTCACTTGGACTAAGGATGCCATTTTCTTTGCCTGTATCTGTGAAATTTAGCAGTTCTTTTTTGTATTTGGGTAGAGGATTATGCTTCAGCTTGGTATACTTGTTCTAGTCAGAAAGAAATCTTTATGCTTCAGTTAGATATTGGTCCTTATCCAGGATGACTATTCTGCCCACTTTATCGGCTTGTCAGATGATAATGTTGGGATTGGAGCGTAACCTCCGAAGTGCTTCATTTTCCTATTTCGTGAGGTTATTGTGCGCCAATTTCTGGCTACAGGTGGTCTTGAACTCGTTATTGACTGATGTATAGAAGGCTTTGTCAAAAAGGACCCCCATCTTGGTGAAGGAAGAATCTGGAAACTGGTTTTAGACATATGTGGATTATGTTTCTGGGGTCATCTAGTTGTACCCCTTCTGAGGGAGTGGTGAAGGCGGGTTCTTCAGGCTCTTCACCTGTCCAAAATTCCTGTAAGATCTCCAGAGCATGGTTGTTGGAAAGGCTGAGGGATCCCAGAAGTTCTGGTTCAATTGTTTCTTCTTTAGGAACGAGAACAGATTTTCTCTGGTGGTTGGCCTGAATGTAGTAGAACCTGAGGATGGCCAGGGAGCGGACACATCTGTTGAGGTCCTTGCAGAGATTAAATAAGTTGGGGGGAGATGTTTGAGCAAAGTTGAGACCCTTCTGTAACAGCGTAAGCTCTGATGCCGGGACGGTGTTGACTGATAAATTGAAGATTTTTATGGTGGATCTGGAATCGGGTATGAGTCTTGTTTGGGTCTTTTTGGGACCTCCTCTACAGCCTTGTCTGGTCTTTCTAGCCTTTGTTTTATTGCCATGGAGAGTGGAGTCCCTAAAAAACCTAGTAGCTTTGTGATTAACAGGGTTTTTTTTTTTTTTTTTTTTTAACTTTATCAATTTTTTTTTTTTAATTTTTTTTTTTTCTGGCACTACATCTAACCATGAATCGAACAACTCTGTTCCTCACATACAAAAGCAAAATCTAAGCTGCACTTGCTATCTTCCAAACATCTAAACACTTCATTGACTTAAGATACTGACATACTATACGAAATGTTGCTTACTGTGCAAGATTGTATGCCCACAATGTAACTGTGGAGGATATTTATACACTGTGCAATCAATGTATGTTATTGTATGTTTATTACCAATAAACGTGTTTAATTAAAAAAAAAAAAAAAAAGATACTGACATACTCTGTTCACAGATTTCCCCCCGTTTTTTCACATTGTTTTTAAACTTTACACTTCCATTTTACATTCGTTCATATTTTATCTTCATTGTACAATATATTATTTTATATTATTAACATTGTCTGGCAAATATACGCTGCCGATCATGGTTTGCTATGGGACACAATTTACTCCAGCTGCAGCTGCAGACAATTGCCTTCATTCCAACCCCCTGCTAGAAATTGACTCCCCTATTTAAGATCACAGACAGCACTTAACAGACCAGTTGTAGGAGGTGAGGCCGTAACCTCTGAAACACATTCTGATTGGCCGATAACACAGACAGGCTCTGTTCCAGCATTCTGCTCGTAGTTCTGACGTGAAGACACCGGTGGCTCCCCTCTCCCCATACCTTTGGGTCGAACTACATCAGGGATCTAGTCACGGACTGTCAGCACCTCCGGCGGCTCAGCTGAGTGCGGCTCCAGATAAGCACATTTTACCTTGCACCATGTGAGTGCATTTCTTACTGTTTTTAAATACCCCATTGTTGAAATAAACCCTGCTGCACTAGATACGGTCTGGCGCTTTTTGCTTTCTTCTTTTTACAGCGCAGGTCTACTTTCCCAGGAGGGCGTCCACGGACGTCCTCCTGTGATCGTGCTGCCTGCGAATGCCCTGCGGCATGCAAGCAGGACGCTCCTGTGATCGTGCTGCCGGCAAATGCCCTGCGGTGTGCAAGCAGCACGCTCTGTGATCGCTGCATCCTTAGGACACAGCAGCTCTTTACCATGTGATCAGCTGTATCCAAGGACAGCTGATCATGATGTAATCACAAGCTGGTTATCAGCATAGCTTTCCTCACGCTGGCAGCATGAGGAGAAAGGAGGAGAGCCGATAACCAGCTTGTGTTAAAGGGACATTTATACTGATAATCATGGCACTGATTATCAGTGTCCTGATTATTAGTGCAGTCCCAACAGTGCCCACTGGTGCTGCCTATCAGTGCCCACCATCACTGCAAATCAGTGCCCATCAGTGTCACCTATCAGCGCTGCCAATCAGTGCCACCTTATCAGTGCCTATCAGTGTCGCCTCATCAGTGCCCATCAGCGTCGCCTCACCAGTGCAGCCTCATCACTGCCCATTAGGCCAGCCTCATCAGTGCAGCCTCATCACCACACATCAGTAAAAGGAGAAAAATTACCTGTTTGTTATAAAATTTTGCAAACTATGAAAAATGTTTTTTTTTTCCAAAATATTTATCTTTTTTTTGTTTGTTTAGCAAAAAATAAAAACCCCAGTGGTGAATAATTAGCACCCAAAGAAAGCTCTATTTGTGTGAAAAAAAATATAAAAATGTCATATGGGTACAGTGTAACACAACTGTGCAATCGTCATTCAAAGTATGACAGCGCTGAAAGCTGAAAATTGGCCACAGGAGGAAGGGGGTGAAAGTGGTTAGTATTGAAGGGGTTTAAAAAAAACTCTTACAGCACATTTAGTAGTTAAAAGCTTTTTTGGCCATACTTCTCATGTGGGTCACAGCAGTGCACTTACTTTAGCCCTCCTGTGATCCAGAATCAGCTATCAGCTGATGGGGCAGAGTCATTCCAGGCTCTGGAAGGGTCCGGACATAGGCCCCTGCTGCCTCCTAATTGACAGCTGGTTCCAGCTCTCAGAACATGGCTAAGAGCCGGAGCAAGCTGTCCTTGCCCCCTCTCCTGCCTGGCATGAACTGCCAGTAAATTCTGGAGGAGCAGAGCAGTGACTGAGAACTAAGCAATCAGTTGAGCTGGCAGGAGACAGCTGCAGCATCACACCGCTGCTGCAGCATAGATGTATGTGTGTTTTTTTTTGTATTGTGGCAGTAAACTCTGTACTACCATTTGTACCTACAGGTAAGCCTATAATAAGGCTTACCTGTAGGTCCTGTAAGTAACTCCTAAACGTGCACTGTTTAGGATATATTCAGAGTGCATGCAGCCAATGACATCATCGGCGCATGCACTCTGAAGGTCCGGCTTACAGTGCCTGACCTTCAGAGCCTGTGCCGGAAAAGGTGACATCATTGTGGCTCCGGCCAATCATATAGCTGGAGCTCGCAAAACCTGGAAGACAGACAGGGGGAACATGTCAGCTCTCTCAGCGGTGACTTTACAATGCTGGAGGGCTTTGTTCCAAAGTGATGCATATTAGCACATTACGCCATTGCCTTGCAGGGTTTTTTTTTTGGGGGGGGTATATTTTTTTTTTTTTTTTTAACATCTGCAGTTTACAACCACTTTAAGCATGTAAGGGAAGCAAAAAAAAAAATGTAAACAAAAAAAAGATACGTATTTAAATGTGTGATGACTGTGGTGGCACTGCAGGGGCAGTGTTCTCTTCTGTTTTGATGGGTCTGTTTTGATGGGTGTCTGACATCAATGTTTTAGACCTGGGGTGGCAAGGCTTATGTCTGGCCATGCCTTATCACAGGCCATGCCCATAGAAATCAGATTTCCAATTTAATTTAGTATAGAAAGACAAAAAGGAAGAATGAATGATTGCTATGAGCAAGATACACTTAATACTGTATAGACTTCAACTGACTCTTCAGTACTAGTGAAATACATAATGACTTCCTACACTTAAAATAATGATTGCAAAACTGAATGTGTTCAGGAAAGGATGATGTAAGCCTCTGCGCTCTGTGATTGGTGTGAAGGATAATCCTAAATCAATATAATGGTGATGTAATGAGTATTGTGGGTTGCTGAAACTTTAATGGTGTTCCCACAGTGAAGCAAAATGAAGTAAGCGAAAGTTGCGTGGCCTCACATCAAACCAATATACATGAATTACAAATTTATCACCTAAATGCGTAGGGATAGTAACATCAAAATCAATCAAAAACAATTGATGTGTGACTCTTAGTAGTGAATTAATATATCAGAAGAAACAAATATAATCCCGTTAGATCCTGGTATACCAGCTATGCAAATGAATACTAGGTATGTGTTGGCGATCCACAAGTGAATAAAAATAAAATAAAGTCCAAAGTGCCACTCTCAAAAGGTGAAAAAATGATATAATAGATTAATATATTCCAAATTTTTAACGTGATTTATGTGAAATCTCCTCTTCTAATTCAGTGACAATCACATGTGCTCTTATACGATCAAAATTCCTCCATGCCATTTCATCTCAAAGAACTCTCACCTCATACAAGGCTCATGTAAGCCTTAGTAGAAATGCACACAGGGCTTCCAGATACTTCAGTTATCTCCATTCCAATAGATGAATTGCAAGTATACTCCAGTACTCTCCAATGGAATGAATCACCCAGGATAATAAGGTCCTGTTCCCTTTAAGGTCTAATGCACCCAGGAAGTTTTTACAGCAGCTGTTTTTAGCTTCAGAGGATTTTTTCTACCATCAATAAACTCCCCAGCATGTTACCCTCTCTGTTCATGCACACATAGGCTGTTATCAACTGTTTTTGACTGGGGCGTTTTTGAGCTGTAAAAAAAGCCCAAGACTAGTGGGTTCTGAGAGACGTTTTTCAACTGTAAAAACGCTCAATGCTCACAAATGAGGCTCACCAACATTTTTGGACAGTTTTAATCCATTGAAGAAGAAAAAAAAAACAAACGCTCAAAAAACGCTAGTGCAAGAACGCTGAAAAGAAATTGAAAAACTCACTACAAACCTACGGACGTTTTTAGAACGTTGTTTTAACGTCCTGTGTGCACGAGGCCTAAATCTCAGGCATACATAGGAGGTTTAAAGGGAACAGCACCTTATTATCCTGGGTGATTACTTCATTCCATTGGAGAGTACTGGAGTATACTTGCAATTCATCTATTGGAAGTGAAGATAACTGAAGTATCTGGAAGCCCTGTGGGCATTTCTAGTAAGGCTTACATGAGGTCAGAATTCTGTGAGCAGAGAGGTTTGCATAGAGGTGGAATTGCACAGGAGGAATTTTGATGGTATAAGAGCATATGTGGTTGTCACTGAATTAGAAGAGGAGATTTCACATAAATCACAATAATTTGGACTGTTTTCACCTTTGAGAGTGGCACTTTGGACTTTATTTTATTTTTATTCACTTGTGGATCACCAGCACACACCTAGTATTCATTTGCATAGCTGGTATTCTAAGATCTAACAAAATTATATTTAATTGTTTCTTCTGATATATTGATTCACTACTAAAGAGTCATGCATCGATTGAGTGATTTTGATTTTAATATCACTACGCATTTAGGTTATAAATTTGTAATTCATGTATATTGGTTTGATGTGAGGCCACACAACTTTCACTTACTTCATGTTCAGGAAAGGGTCTATGTTGATCGGCTTTTGTTCATCCCAAACAAGTTTTGTATTCCCATACAAATCTATGGGGATACAAAAAGTAGCCTGAAACAGGTCAAATGCAGGTCAGAAGGAAGTGAACTGCAGGTCAAATATCAGTAAGACCCCTTTCACACTTGTGCGAGTTGTCCTGCGATTTGGGACTGTCGCAGGACAAGTCATTCCCCATTATTTCCAATGAGTACCGTTCATAGCTGTAGACTTCAAGTCGTGCCGACGTCAAAGTAGTTCCTGCATTACTTTGGTCCAACTTTGATGCAACTTGAGGTCCATAGACTTCAATGTTAAACCCTAAAAGTCTCATGCAAATCACACCTGAATAATATAGATGTGATTTCTGCATTACGTCTGTACGACTTTGGAATACGTTTCCATTGAGCCAAAGTTGCAACAAAGTCATAGTGATCTCAAATCACGTCAATTTCGCGTTAAAATCGCGGCAAAAAAAATGCGGTAAAATCGGGTAGCACGAGTGTGAAAGGGTCCTTAATTCTAAGTCAATAAATTCTAAATAAGCTCAAGAATGTCCCAAACTAATGCCAAACTGCTGCAATCAACAGAAGCCCAAAGCCCAGCCAAACAGGCCCTTATGCTGGGAACTGACCGATATTTGTCACGTTTCTCTGTTTCACTTACCGAAGATCCCTTTTTTCGCTTGCTCGCCATCCCTCCAAATTTAAACTTTAGATTTGAAGTCTTCTTGCCTTTGCCCTTCTTTTTTGCATCTTTGGATTTTGATTTTTTTCTGACACCAGGGCCTGAAAATAAAAAAAAACAAAAAAAAAAAACACAAATATATTAGTAATAATGACAACACCACATGGATCAAACAGATTTATAAGTAAAGGACGATTTACAAAATCTGGATCAAAGAAAAACAGCTATCAAAGTAAGCAGATATTCTCAGGAACCAGACTTCAATCCGATTGGCTGCTTTTGGCAACCACTATAGTTTTCACTGCTATCATTATTCTGTGAGTCCTGTAGACAGAAGGAATAAATACCGATAACCCAGTCACACCTCTGCACTAAAAATTTACATATGGGGTTCGCACCATCCTGACGCCAGCATGGAGTGCAAACAATCAGATACAGCTACAAGAGAGAAGAGCACTCTGGCGTGGCGATTATCACAAGTTTATATATAAAATTGCAAAAAAACAAACAATACTCCCTAGCACAGTGGTCAACTTTCTTGATATTGGGGCTCAAGTATGGCCCCCAACATCACCAAAGGGCCGCACATACAATTCGGTGAATATTTATTATCAGAGATAGCAGACACACAACAGGATATAGTCAAAGACTATGGTCATGATACAGGAGATGGTTAGAGACTGCAGGCATGACACAAGCAATGGTCAGAGACTGCAGACATGATACAAGGAATGGTTAGAGACTGTATACATGATACAAGGAATGATCAGAGACTGCAGACATGATACAGGAGATGGTCAGAGACTGCAGACACGATACAAGGAATGGTCAGAGACTGCAGACATGATACAAGGAATGATCAGAGACTGCAGACGTGATACAAGGAATGGTCAGAGACTGCAGACATGATACAAGGAATGGTCAGAGACTGCAGACATGATACTACAGGAGATGGTCAGGGACTGCACACATGATACAAGGAATGGTCAGAGACTGCAGACATACTACAGGAGATGGTCAGAGACTGCAGACATTACTTAGCAGAATCAACAAAAATCTGTTCTGTTGCCGGACAGCCTGACATATAAAGCAGACTGGTAGAGAATGTGGAGTTACCCTTTATATAGTAACCACATATTTTTTTCTCTTCAGTCCTACAAATGACTTCTGACAAAGGTACACCTTCCTGCAACACATTGCTTACAACCGTCACCTCCACAGCTCACCTTTTCCTTCCTTAGTCTTCGCTTTCCTTATAGGTGGAGGCTGAGGAGGCGGCTGAGGCTCAACAAGGAGGGGAGGAGCAACTGCCACAGTTTCAACAGCAGCCGCCACTGCTGCTGCAGCTGCCGCCGCTGAGCTGCCTTTCAATGGGTTGTTGGAGCTGAACTCACGCCATTTGGCACCAAGTACAGTCATCATCTTGGACATGGGGATCTTGGGATTCTTCTTGGCTATTAAAGGCCTAGAATGTATAACAAGATAAAGTGGTTTATTACACGTTACATGACATAAAATAGGCCTAAAAAATAAACATTCAGTAAAGGAATACCACTGAAATGAAAAGCATTTAATAAAATAAGATGATTAAAACCTCTGTGGTTTAGTGCTACAAGTTGAAGGATTCTGTATTCTACATTCTACAACTGTATGCCCAGGACACGCTTCAATAGTTCTGTTATAAGCCACACTCAAAACAGAAAAAAAAAAAAAAAATTTTTATATATATATA
>BLSH010344769.1:1152420-1163158 GCA_018402905.1 Glandirana rugosa | reverse complement strand
CGACACGCCTCCTCTGACCGTAAGGACAGTGTTATAATACTACCGTCTTAAACATAAATAATTATTTTCACGCAACAATCCTTAGGCTGTGTGCACTTCGGAAGTCAGTGTCCTTGGCTAGGGTTGGCGGGGGGGACTGGGGAATCTGATGTGAGAAGGGGAGAGAACTTGGGACTGGGATACCCCGAGACTTATCAGTTTCAAAGGATGCCGTAACTGAAGCACCGTTTTATTTCACTCCACCATCCCCCCAACTTCATACAACATAATACATGACACTGGCAGGAAGAGGGGCAAATGTGCCGCATGTATGCAGAAGCGTACTGTACATAAACAAATGTAAAAAGAACAAGAAATGTAATCATTGTGTCGGTTGGTTGGGATCGGTTCCTGTGACTGAAGGCTTCACGTGTGTCGGATTCCTAACAACGCACTTTTATTAATAAATACAAATTCTGCCATCATAATATTGTGACAGGAATGCCAGTCTCCTCCGCACAGCGCACACAGGAGTGCTGAATAAATCCCGCTATACGGCGGCTGTAACACAGGTGCTGGGAGATAATTTGCATCTCCTAAAGGAGCCTCATTTTTACAAGTCAGAGTAAAGATCTGTCTGTTTTACTCATTGCAACCAATCAGATTCTTCCTTTTTAGCCGACCCCTAGAAAGTGGTTAGTTGCGACAGGATTGGCTGGCGGGCCATTTATCAAATAAATACACAACAGCCGCCCTCCATTTCATTAGAGCGGTGTTTTTCAACCTTTTTTCAGTCAAGGCCCCCTTTCAAATTATAGACAATCTCAAGGCACCCTTTAAAATGATGGACCGCCTTGAGGCACCCCATTTTAAAATGTAAAAAATTATTCTAATATCTTTATATAATGCATCAACGTCCACACACGTAGGACACCCAACATTAGAGGGGATTTATTCTTCCAAAGCAAATGCACTTTTGCACACTGGTACTGACTAGTATGCCTATGTTTCTCTTCGCCCTCAATTTCTCTCCATCAGTTAGCTAATGTGACCCCAGTGCTAAGGGGCAGAGGCAGAGGAGAGTCAAACAAACAAGGATGCTGTGGAGGCAACAGACATCCTTTTTATCAATTTTTTGGCATTTTTGCCAAGGCACCCCTGAAGAAGCCTCAAGGCACCCCTGAAGAAGCCTCAAGGCACCCTGGTTAAAAAAGGCTGCACTAGACTCATTATGGATGTGGAAGCTGATAATAGGAAAAACCAAACACTGCCATGGGGATCCAGAGATCAACAGTTTTGGAAGTGGCAGTTCCTCGGCAGACTAAGGCTCCATTCAGATCAGCCCATCTCCATAGTCGCACGATTTCCAGTGTGACTTTAATGCAACTTTTGGTGCGACTTTGATCTGACTTTACATTCCCATGACAAAAGTTGCAGCAAAGTAGCGCAGGCACTTTTTCAAAGTTGCACCGATTTGAATGTGTGCCACTGATAAGAATGGGTTGCAAGTCGCACGTGGGTGAATGGCGCCTTAAAGGCCCCATTCACACTTCAACATAGCGGGAACTGGTGTAGGGCAGCCGCAGCCCATTCATTTCAATGGGCTGCCCTATGTGCTTTTGTCACCAAAATGAAACTCCTGCTCCTTTCTGGGCGAATGCATCACACGATTTTTAAAGGTGCGCTTTGCTACATGATTCGGTCACATGGCAAAATCACACTGTTTAGGGTGCCATTTAGAATGAATGCCACCCAAAAGTGTGTTGCACATCTTGCAGCGACTGCCATGCGATTTGGAATCTGGGGCAGAAATTGTGATTCTGTCAGTGATTTCAAATAGCCAAGTGTGAATGGGGCCTTCCAGCACTTTTCTCTTCAAAAAGGAGCAACGTTTGGCAGTACAGACAGCGGGAACGGGAAGCGATTACTCCACTGCACTTGGAGCTCCCCCTCTTGCAAGATTTTTGATCCCCAGTTTTCCAGGATCTCACTAAAAGGCCCTTTACTTAGGGGCTGCAGCAGGACAACCGGGAGTAAGGAACATACTCCTTAGACAAACCATTTAACACTGGCAAGGGTGCTTACAATGATCAGTTTTTATTTATTGACAGTTTGCTGACCACCTCACATAGGAGTACAGTGGCAGAGTGGCTCTTCTGTGCTGGATCACAGACCTAGTATGTGATCCGGTACTTCTGGGTAAGGGGTGCGCCCGCACATCACCAGCGCTGCACCTGTGCTGCCATTAGACACAGCACAAGCTGATCAGCATGTGCCAGTCAATGGATCTCCGTCGGCGCCCGATGACCCTCCAGGAGAGACACAGGACAGGGCTCCACATATGTTAACAATGCAGAGCTCCGTCCTGTCAGCGGGGATGTGGTGGATTTTGTTTCCCTGCAAAGCACTTCCCTTAGTGAAAGCAGCAAATAGTACACAAACACTGGCTAGGCACACATTCAATCCTTTGATCGCCCCTGATGTTAACCCGTTCCCAGCCAGTGGCATTAGTACAGTGACAGTGCATAATTTTAGCACTGATTACTATATTAGGGTCACTGGTTCCCAGAAAGTGTCAGATTGTTCGCCACAATATCTCAGTCCCGCTATAAGTCACTATTACAAGTAAAAAAAAAAATAATCCAGTATATATCCCATTGTCTGCAGACGCTATCATTTTTTGAGCAAAGCAATGAATATACACTTATTGGGGTTTTTTTTTTTTTTTTTATAAAAAATATGTAGAGGAATACATATTGGCCTAAATTGATCAAAAAGTTTGATTTCTTTACATTTTTTTATTGGATACGTTTTATAGCAGAAAGTAAGGAATATTTTTTTTTTTTTTTTTTCAAATTTGCCAGTCTCTTTTTGTTTAGAGCGCAAAAAATAAAACACAGGAGGTGATCAAATAACACCAAAAGAAAGCTTTATTTATGGGGAAAAGATTACATAAATGTTATTTGTGTACAGCGTCTCACAACCGCGCAATTGTCAGTTAAAGTAGTGCAGTGCCGTATTGCAAAATATGGCCTGGTCATGAAGGGGAGTTTAGATTTTACCAAAGCTCTAATTTCTTACACAAACCTATGGGTATCTAAACCCGTTCCTCCCGTTATCATAGCTTATGAGCAGTGGTGTGGTCAAGCCATGGAGCAGAAGGGGGGAATTTCGGCGATGTATAAGTCGCTCTCCTCAGTCAGCATGAAAAACTCCTTTATGCTGGCATGGGAGAAAGATCTGGGGATTGGGAGCTTGATGCATGGCATAAGGCTTTTGCTCGTGCCTACCATGGGGTACTCAAGGTTTCCTTAGTGGAAACAAACTTAAAAGTCATGGTGAGGTGGTACTTAGTCCCATATAAATTGGCCCAGCTCTATCCGGCATCTACATGTATGGTGGGACTGCCCCAAACGAAGAGGTTTTTGGAATAAAATCTTTACTATGCTTCGTAAGATCACTGGCCTCCCAATACCAAAGTCCCCACACATTGCCCTCCTCAACTTCCCGGTTGACAGTGCCTCCAAGAGCTTGCAACGTCTTATATTCTTTATCCTCACGGGTGCCAAACCAACCATCGCCAGGGCCTGAAAACAACCCTTTCCTTTGGCGAAGTTGGAAATTTCCTGGTTCATGGCTCAGGAGAGAATGGTTATCACGCTTTTGGACACTTCCCGGAAATTTGAGGCTATTTGGGAACCATGGGCGACCTATTTGCACATTCCCCTTGTCCCGTAATTTCCTATCTATTCTCATACAGGGTTGAAGCTCCCCAGCTAGGTCACTGTAATCTCCATTGCTTTCTTCTCCCCTTTCCTTCTTCCTCTTTTCTGCTCTGCAATTTTTTTGGGGGGGGGTTATTGTTTTTTTCACTTTTCTCTTTTTGACCGTCAGTACTGTTTGTATTCCTCCGATCATTTTTTTGATCTGGCGCTTTGATCTCAGGGCACCAGAGGCCCACTATGCTCTTGGAGCGAGTCTTTGGATATCGTCAAATCTTGGGTGAGAACCTCCTTCCCTCAGCCAAGGCATTGAAAATGGGTCGTGGATGGGTATCCCAGCATGACAATGACCCAAACCACATGGCCAAGGCAACAAAGGAGTGGCTCAAGAAGAAGCATATTAAGGTCCTGGAGTGGCCTAGCCAATCTCCAGACCTTAATCGCATAGGAAATATGTGGAGGGAGCTGAAGGTTCGAGTTACCAAACGTCAGCCTCCAAACCTTAATGACTTGGAGAGGATCTGCAAAGAGGGGTGGACAAAATGCCTCCTGAGATGTCTGCAAACCTGGTGGCCAACTACATGAAACGTCTGACCTCTGTGATTGCCAACAAGGGTTTCTCCGCCAAGTCATGTTTTGGGGTCAAATACTTATTTCACTCATTAAAATACATAGCAATTCGTAACTTTTTTGAAATGCGTTTTTCTGGATATTTTTGTTGTTATTCTGTCTCTCACTGTTATAATAAATCTACCATTAAAATTATAGAATGATCTTTTCTTTGTCAGTGGGCAAACATACAAAACCAGCAGGGGAGCAAATACAGGGGAGTAAATACTTTTTCCCCTTCACTGTATGTTTTATGGAGGCATGGAGTGGGGTTCAGGAGCGAGCACTCACCAGTGCCCCCATTGTAAAGTGGCTCATTATTAGGGGCACTGGTCAAGGGGGAGGGGCCAGGAGCACCGGCGGGGGACCCAAGAAGAAGAGAATTGGGGGTGTTCTGTGCAAAACCATTACACAAAGCAGGTAAATAGAACATATTTGTTATTAAAAAAAACACCAAACCTTTGGAATCACTTTAAAATTTCAAAGCATGCATCTAAATGAGCCCCCCCCCCCATTCTTTATGTACATTTTATACAAAAGCGAGTCCTCCGCAGAGTTCGCCCCACCAGTCCTCCCTGCCCTGCCAGGTGGCGGTTTATTTGCAGCGCGCGCTCAGTATTTGGCGAAGCATTTTGTTAATATATTATTGATGTCCAAAAAAAATTACACACAATGGTTGCTCCTTCCGGAGATCCCTGTAATTGGAAAGTGGAGTTTTTTCACAACGTTTTTTTTCTTTCTAATAAACGGTTATAATTTAGCCATTGAATAATTGGTTGCTATGGAAACGGATTCAGTAAAGGTTCAAATCATTTCACTCTTTTCACCAGCCCTCGCCCCCCCTTCCCCTCCCCAACTCCATTATACATGTGAATAGGAAGGGCTTTCAGTTCTGCCAATCTGAGATTAGACATAAAAAGGGAAAGTCATTAAGAAAATGGAAGAGGAGGAAATACCGGGCACAGCGACACCCCTCCGCACCCCTCCACAATGCGCCCGCCACTAAAAACGTTTAAGCAGAGAAACACCCCCCCAAGTCTTTACAGAAGACACAGAACACTTTTTTCATTAAGACATTCATTTTAGATAATCGCAAAATTCACTACATGGCTATCAGGAAGTTCTATTCCCTAATGGACAGAGCGAGATTACCGCTAATGGATCTCTGATATTCATGGCTGCAAAGAAATGAAACAGATCTGAGCTCCAGCAAAAGAGAATTAAAGGGAAACTCCGATCACAATTAAAGAAGGATTTCAGAAATGGGAGTTTTATATAGGATTACATTGTTCCAGCATGGAGCAATAGAACTATGTTCATACCATACCGAGATAACGTCCCGGGCCGCTGGAAATCACAGCTACTACACCGCTGTTACCTCACTATTACACCACTATTACACTGCTACTACACCGCTGTTACCTCACTATTACTACACCACTATTACACTGCTACTACACTGCTATTACAGCACCATTACACTGATACTACACCACTATTACCTCACCATTACACTGCTACTACATCACTATTACACCCTTACACCACTATTACCTCACCGTTACACTGCTACTACACCACTATTACATCACCATTACACTGCTACTACACCACTATTATATCACCATTACACTGCTACTACGCCACTATTACACTGCTACTACACCACTATTACACTGCTACTACACCGCTGTTACCTCACTATTACTACACCACTATTACACTGCTACTACACTGCTATTACCACACCATTACACTGCTACTACACCACTATTACACCGCTACACCACTATTACCTCACCGTTACACTGCTACTACACCACTATTACACCACTATTACATCACCATTACACTGCTACTACACTGCTATTACAGCACCATTACACTGCTACTACACCACTATTACCTCACCATTACACTGCTACTACACCACTATTACACTGCTACTACACTGCTATTACAGCACCATTACACTGTTACTACAC
Source organism: Glandirana rugosa (assembly GCA_018402905.1). Lineage (NCBI taxonomy): Eukaryota > Metazoa > Chordata > Amphibia > Anura > Ranidae > Glandirana > Glandirana rugosa. Next base: position 1,156,863 of record BLSH010344769.1, on the reverse strand, counting down.
CACTATTACACTGCTAATACACCGCCATTACCTCAGCATTACACTGCTACTACACAGCTACTACACCGCTATTACATCTCTCCTACCACAATTTTACCACACGATTATTACACCACTATTACATCTCTGCTACCACACTGCTACTACACCACTATGACATTTCCATTTCACTGCTAGTACACCACTATTACAATTGACATTACACTGCAGTGCTACTACACCACTATTATATCATTATTACATCTCTGCTACCACACTGCTGCTACACTACTATTGCAATTGCTGTTACACTGCTACTACACCACTATTACAAATTGACATTATACTGCTACTACACCATTATTACAATTGTTATTGCACTACTAATACACCATTATTACCATTGCCATAATACTGCAACTACACCACTATTACAATTGCTATTGCACTGCTAATACACCACTATTACCATTGCCATTACACTGCTACTACACCACTATTACAAATTGCCATTACACTGCTACTACACCACTATTACAATCGTCATTACACTGCTACTACACCACCACTATTACATCTCTGCTACTACACCACTACTACATTGTTATTATGCTGCTACAACAGCTCTGCTTCCACACTACTACTACACCACTATTATAGCGCTATTACGCAGCTACTACACTTCTACTACACCGCCACTACACCATTATTACACTGCTACTATATCTCTGCTACCACACTGATACTACACTTTTAATCTTTAACCACTTGTCCTCCAGAAGATTTACCCCACTTCATGACCAGGCCATTTTTTGCGACACTGCACTGAGTTACGTTAAAGGGACAACTGCGCCGTCGTACATCAAATAAAATTGATGTCCTTTTTTCCCACAAATAGAGCTTTCTTTTGGTGGAATTTGATCCCCTCTGCGTCATTTCCGATCGCCGATATAAACAAAAAAAAGAGCGACAATTTTGAAAAAAAATATATACATTTTTACTTTCTGCTGAAAAAAAACCCAAAAAAACAAAAAATCTAAAATATTCTTCATCAGTTTATTCCAATGTGTATTCTGCTACATATTTTTGGTAAAAATAAATCCCAATAAGCAGATATTGATTGGTTTGCGCAAAAGTTATCGCGTCTACAAACGATGGAATATTTTTATGTAATTTTTATTTATTTTTACTAGTAATGGCGCCGATCAGCAACTTATAGCCCACACATTGCACACTAAGTGATACTTTTTGGGGACCAGTGATCGGTGCTAAAAATATGCACTGTCACTGTACTAAGGACACTGGCTGGGAAGGGGTTAACATCAGTGGCGATCAAAGGGTAAACTGTGTGCCTAGCATGGGCTTTCACACTGTGTGAGCTGCTATGACTATAGAAAGGCATTGATTTAGGTTTCTGCTTCGCAGGAACACAGAATCCATGCCTTCCTTACTGACAGAATGGCGATCTGCCTCGTTTACAAAGACAGACTGCCGTTCTGACTCTATGTCTGGGGATTGGTGGGTGGATATAGAGCCCGCTGTACCCACAGATCAGCTCCTGCTCTGTACAATCACAGTGGCAGCGGGTCACCGGAGGCACACATGCACGCCCCAGACCTGGAAGTGCAGGATCATGTGCTAGGTACGTGATCCTGCGCAGGAGAGCCGCCCTACCCTCGTATAGATGTACTACTAAGTGGTTAGAGCATTCCAGGAATGGGTATTTTATACAGAATTACATTGGTCCAACTTGGACCAATATAACTCTGTATATAACATACCTAGCTGATGTCCCGGGAAGCTGGAAAACACTGAAAAAGACAGACACTGCTACTACGCCACTACTACACAGCTTCTACACCACATTACACGGCTACTACACCACTACTACATGGGTACTGCTTCGTTATTACACCGCTGCTACACCACTACTACATGGCTACTACACCACTACTACATGGGTACTGCTTCGTTATTACACCGCTGCTACACCACTACTACATGGCTATTACACCACTACTACATGGATACTACTTCGCTACTACACCGCTATTACTACACGGCTACTACACCTCTACTACATGGGTACTACTTCCTTATTACACCACTACTACTACACCTCTACTACATGGGTACTACTTCATTATTACACCACTACTACTACACCTCTACTACTTCGTTATTACACCACTATACCTCTACTACATGGGTACTACTTCGTTATTACACCACTACTACTACACCTCTGCTTCATGGGTACTACTTCATTATTACACCACTACTACTACACCTCTACTACTTCGTTATTACACCACTATACCTCTACTTCATGGGTACTACTTCATTATTACACCACTACTAATACATCTCTACCACATGGGTACTACTTCGTTATTACACTGCTGCTATACCACTACTACATGGCTATTACACCACTACTACACAGCTACGGCACTACTACATGGGTCTACTTCACTATTACACCGCTACTACACCTCTACTACATGGGTACTACTTCGTTATTACACCAATACTACTACACCTCTACTACTTATTACACCACTATACCTCTACTACATGGGTACTACTTTGTTATTACACCGCTGCTACACCACTAGTACATGGCTATTACACAACTACTACACAGCTACTGCACTACTACATGGGTACTACTTGGCTATTACACAATTACTACACCTCTACTACATGGATACTACTTTGTTATTACACCACTACTACACAGCTACTACACTACTACACAGGTACTACTTCACTATTACGCTACTACAGAATCTAACAACCCCAAGGATATAATTTGGTTGAGCAGGAGGAGTTGTACAGATTAAAGTAAAAAGAAAGCTATCCTAAAGCACGTTGTACAATATATATTCTTTGTGTCCTGGGGCCTCTTTATTCTCTTTCCTTCCATGAGACGAATGTTCCAATAACGTTGATTTGTTCTGGAATGCGTTTTTTACAAAATTAACAAAAACACAAAGTCACACTGACAGAGAACGCAGCCGTGACGTTTGTTGCTCTCCCTGAATTCCTGGTTTGCTCAGGGTTTGTTGCCCATATGTTTTACATTATTCTTTTTTTCTCAGCACGCTTTTTCGGCAACAGGATTTTCCAAAATGCTGCAATCAGCAAAAGTCTGTGAAAGCATTCATCATGGGGTTCACAATGCAATTCAATTACTTGGTTATAAAAAAAAATAAAAAAACACATTTGGGAGGGAAACTTACAAATAGTTTTGTATCAATTTTTTTTTTCCTAGAAATGTTTTATTCAATTCAGCCATTCTTTGGTGTTGTATACAAGATGTACAGAATACAAGTAAGGTTATGAATATAAAAGTGCGTAGGGTGCCGCTCCAGGTCACCATCCCAGCGGACTCCGACGACTCGCACTAAAAGGGTGCTGGAGTCAATGTGCGCACATAAAAAGGAAGAAAAAACAAAATGCCACACTCCAAAGAGAGGCCTTGAAAAACGGCTTGAGTCCAGCGCAATCCAGGCCATGGACTGACGCGTTTCTGCTCACCCACAGGGCTTAGTCACCTCGTTACTAAACTCACAATAGTAAAAATCAGTCTGTATATGCAGTAAAGCATGCTTGTTATACTCACTGTGGAACCTAAGGGGTTAATCCTCTGCGTTGTGTAAAAAGGCTGTTTGATCCGTTCTTCTCTGATCCTCCCCGTCTTCCACTGTCCCCAATATATCTCCAGATAGTACAGAGCCTTGGGAACATTTTGCACATACTCAGCTTGGAATGTATTGCTAGAGTGTTTATTTATTTTTTCTTAGGAGAGTGCATGTGATCAGCAAAGGGCCAATCAGTACTTTTCAGATAAGGGTCATGAAGCCTCATACGACAGTCAGAGGAGAATGAAGACTCCTCCTACAAAGCTTTAACCAGAGACTGATAGAAGTCTCAAGACTGATATATACTGCTGAAGAGAAAAAGGTATTTAGCCATTTATATTTAGTAAAATAATTTTATTTCCATGTTCTTTGTACTGTGGGAGACCAGATATAGTGACTGCAAGCTCCTGGGTTTAGTAACCCTTTAAGCCCTATGGGAGGAGTGAAATGCATCGGGGGAGTGGCCAGGATAGAACCAGGCTGAAGCCACTTTCACTTGTGTGACACTTGAGCTGTCTTTGGAGTGCAGCGTTTGGTTATGAATAAATTCTATAACCTGCATATCATTGAACAAGTAATGCAGAAAACATAAAAGGATTCTGTCCAGTCAAATTACATATTGTATCCAATAGGGACAGCTGCCCACTGCTCTTCCTATGTTGGGGAGGATTTCTCTTTTCAAAGGGGTGGCGGACGAGGGTGGACCCGTCGACAGGGATAACCTATGTTATACAGTAAACTAACCAGTCTTAGGAAAATACAAAAGACGTAATGAACAAGTTACTATACGTCCAATATCTTAAATAAGTATTGGTTT
>BLSH010344769.1:1137123-1147123 GCA_018402905.1 Glandirana rugosa | reverse complement strand
CATTTATTTCTCACCATTATGGGACGTTCTATATTTCACAGGACTTTAACCTTCAAGTGAAAGGAAATGAAAACTAATCACACTAATTATTCTGGCAGACACCAGAGACAAACAAATGGCGGCCTGGGGGGGCGGGAGGGAAGACGCTGACCGGTAAAAGTGCCGGCACGCTTTCTTCCTCATCAAATACACCAACAGATGGTTTTCTGCAAACTCATTTATAGCGGCTGAGAGGCTGAGATACAGCAATGTGCCTGCAATGATCTGTGTACTCCGTCCGGGGTGATTACAGTCCAGACATGACCTGCTACCAGAACTTTGTTTTCATTATATACATACATACACCGATCAGCCATGGCCACCCACCTAATATCGAGTAGGTCCTCCTTTTCCACCAAAACAGCTCTGACTCCTCCAAGCATGGACTTCACTAGACCTCTGAAGGTACACCGTGGTATCTGGCACCAAGCTATCAGTAGCAGATCCTGTAAGTCAGGAGGTGAGGCCTCCATGGATCAGACTTGTTTTACCAGCACATCCCACAGATGCTCAATTGGATTGAGACCTGGAGAATTTGCAGGCCAACTCAACACCTCAAACCATTCTTGAACCGTTTTTGCATGCAGCAGGGACCATTATCCTGCTGAATGAGGCCACTGCCATCAGGGAATACTGTTTCCATGAAGGGGTGTACTTGGGTCACCAACAATGTTTAGGTAGGTGGTCCATGTCCAAGTAACACCCACATAAATGGCAGGAGCCAAGGTTTCCCAGCAGAACATTGCTCAGAGCATCACACTGCCTCCCCCGGCTTGCCTTCCTCCCATACAGCATCCTGGTGCCATCTCTTCCCCAGGTAAGTGACAAACACTCTCCCAGCCATCCACATGATGGAAACGAAGAGGTCATTCATAAGACCAGGCCACTTTCTTCCATTGCTCCGTGCTCCAGTTCTGATGCCTATGAATGCAAAGCCTTCTCTAATTGGACGAGATGGAGAGTGTGATGTCACAATCATGTCTTTCCACCTCTTTGAATCAGGAAAGGCTTTGCATTCATTGAGAATATACAAACTGATGTCTAAATACTGACCCGGAAGACAGTTGAGATCACTGTAGTAGCGGTGTAGTAGTGGTGATTTTCAGCCTCCAGGGGGATCCCACAAGTATAGGAATTCATAGTTACATTGAGCTAAGCTGGAAGTGATGTTACGCTCCCCACCTTATCCAATTAGAGACTGCTTTGTAGTCATTGAGAAAAATGCAAAGCGTTCTCTAAATGGTGCCGTTACCAGCAGCCGACCTACTGTGTTCACAATGCATCAAGGACCCGGAAGCTAGTGAAGATCGCTGTAGTATCGGTGTCTAATCCATGCCAATGGATGCCATCCAATGGCATTCTAGCACAATATGTGACACTTACCTGAAAACAAAGCATTCCAGAGATGCACTGCCATCGCTGGAGGCCGCTTCCATCTTCACCTATCTTTCATCCAGGTCCGCGGGCTCTGGCTGTGCGACTGGCCGGAGCCGCAATGACGTCTCTCCCAGGCTTGCTCGGGATTCTGAAGTAATGGCCCAAGTGGCCATACCTTCAGAGAGCATGCACTGTTGAGGTCATCGGGTGCATATATACTAAATATCTCCTAAACGGTGCAAGTTTAGGAGATATTTACAGTACCTATAGGTAAGCCTCATTATAGACTTACCTATAGGTAAAAGGCAAAGATTAAAGATTACAAACACTTTAAAGGGGTTGTAAAGGTTTGTTTTTTTTTTCCTTTTAAAATAACAAAAATGTCATACTTACCTCCCAAGGGTTTTGTACAGAGCAGCCCCTATACTCTTCTCCTGGGGTCCCCCAGCGGTGCTCCTGGCACCTCCTATTCTCGAGTGCCCCCTCAGATAAGTGCTTTCCCTGGGGGCACTTGTGCGGGCACACTCCCGAGTCCTGCTGCTTCGTCCATTGACACAGACAGCAGGACTCCGCCCCATTCCCCGTATCACTGGGTTTGACTGACAGCATTGGCTCCCGCTGCTATCAATCTATACAATGAGGACCCGAGCCGGCGGCTGGAGCTGCTGTGCTCGTCCCCGTCTCTTGAACGATCGGGTTGAGGTAAGCAAAATTATGAAGAAACGCAGTTTGTTTTCAAATTTTTTGTTTATTTAGCAAAAAAAAAAAACTCAGGTGGTGATTAAACACCACCAAAAGAAAGCTCTATTTGTGTTAAAAAAAAATGACAATAATGTCACATGGGTACAGCGCTGAAAGCAGAAAATCGGCCTGGGCAGAAAGGGGGTAAAAGTGCCCGGAATTGAAGGGGTTAAATTAGTAACATCATAATGTTAATTGATCAACTACAACCTTGGAAATATTGTGTCAGCCAGCCGGATGGTTCTGAGCACAGCGTGCAGCCAACAGGTCCTCTTTTAAATAAAAGTGGAATTCACACAATGAGAGATCGCTGAAGAATTTACATAAAAATGTAAATAAAAGCCGTGTAATATATGGAAATGAAATCCATTCCAACAGAGAATTTACATGAAGCTTCTCTGTGTTCCCGAATAATGAGATTCATTCTAATCTTTTCATTTAATGTATTCCATACAAGCCGGAGCCAGACGAGGAGAGCCATCAGAAATAATTATACAATGAGTGCAAGGTGAGCTCTGACACACACAGACACGCAGGCCAATCCATAAATCAACAGAGCTTCCCAGAGTCTGCAATGCAGAGAACACAGGAGGGGGGGGGATAAAAAAAAAAATGATTTAAAGCTGAACTCCGAGCAAAAGAATTAATTTATATATAATCCTCTACAGCCACAAAAAATATGAATACACTTTGGGGGAGATTTACTAAAACTGGAGCACTCAGAATCTGGTGCAGCTGTGCATGGTGGCCAATCAGCTTCTAAGGTCAGCTTCTTCAATTAAAGTGGTTCTAAAGACTGCAGGTTTTTTTACCTTAATGCATTCTATGCATTATGGTAAAAAAAAAAACCTTCTGTTCTGCAGGAGCCACCCCAGCTCCCTCCTTATGCTTACCTGAGCCTGATCCAATCCAGCGATGCGCACAAGAGCAGCGGCTCTCGCCACTGTCTCCCTCTTCTTTGGGCAGATTGATAGCAGTGACAGCCATTGGCTCCCGTGGCTGTCAATCAAATGATGTGACGAGGGAGCTTGGGGCGGGGACGAGCCGACCGATGTGTGTCAATAGACGCAGGCTGGACGGCTCAGGAGCGAGCACGCACAGGTGCTATTATAGAAATGGACTTTCCATGGAGGCACTCGCTGAAGAGGAGGGGCCTGGAGCATCGGTAGGGGACCCCAGAAAAGGAGAATTGGGGCTGTTCTCTGCAAAAAGTATAACATGTTTATTATTTTCATTTTATTGCTAAATAAAAACTTATCTGGGCTCTCTCATCCCACTGGGGAGCCTGGTGCTGCTGCCTGCGGCTGACCATAGAGACAAAAGGAGAAACTTCCGTTCCCCATGTGTCTCTATGATGTATGACACTGGAAGCAAGAAAGATTTTGTCACTTCCGGTTTCGGACTTTTGTTTACCGGCCGCTACTTGTCAGTAAAGCAGCCGATTAAAGTTATCTTGGATGTATTGCTTGCTTTGGAGGGCAAATAGACCCTAGATCCCTCCATAAAGAGGACTCATTGTTCATCCCTTGTGATAGCAAAAAAGTTGCTAAAAAAAAAAAAAAAATATTATATTATATATATATATATATATACACATACATTTTTTTTTTTTTTTTTTTTTTTACAGCGTCCCCATGCTTATGCATAAATTTGAACACATACGTAGGTCCTACACGCAAATGATGATTGCACTACACATGTAAGATTATGTGGCAAACGCCAGGCTTAGAGCAATAATGCTAGCCCCAGGCCTCCTGTGCAATTTTAAACCTGTAGCCTGTAAAAGGCTTTTAAAGATTCACCAATGGATAATTTAATGTACTGTAGTTTACCGCCATTCCACAGGAATGGGCGTAAAGGGTGACATGTAAGGTATCCATTTACTTGGTGCAACATCATATATTTCCCCCCCCCCACCCCCCAAAAAAAAAAAAAAACTGTAACTAATTTTAAAAATTGCAAAAATATCACCATTTGTTCCGCAGAGCCTCTGCTTAAAAAAGAATAGATGATAGATAGATAGATAGATAGATAGATAGATAGATAGATAGATAGATAGATAGATAGATAGATAGATAGAATTTTGGGGTCCAATGTCATTTTATAGCACAAAAATAAATAAAAATGCAGATTTTCACTTGTAGGTGAGAAATGTCAGAATTGGCCCAGGCAGCTAGTGGTTAAACAAAGTTTGGGCCTCATCTCCCCTGCTAAACTTAAAAATGTCTCATCATTGGAGTAATGACAGGTACTCTTGAAGCCTTGTTCCCACGCACACCGCTCTGCTATTAGGTTACATAAGGCCCTCTCATTGACTTGGCAGCGGCCTTGCTTCTCCCCAGCCAGACATGGGCTCAGGTCACAGCGTTCCTCCACCTTGGATCTCCGCATTCCACTTTCACAAACTCCCATTGTCTGCGGCCCGGCAGAGGAACCGGCTAAAAATATACCAAAAGGCAGACTCACTAAATAATTACCGGCCTGCGGTTCTCAAGGAAAGTCTAACAAATGTTTCAAAGCAAGGCCCGGCTTTGGCTGCGGCCAACGAGGGAAAACGGGAATGGATGAAGACAACTAAACTTTCATACATTACATTTAGCGAAAGCTTCAATCCACTCAAAATTGATAAGTCTGTTTTTACTAGATGCTAAACAGTTAAAGCCCAACTCTGGACTGATTTAACCACTTCAATACTGGGCGCTTTCACCCCCTTCCCCAGGCCACTTTTCAGATTTCAGCGCTGTCACACTTTGAATGACAATTGCGCGGTCATGCAACACTGTACCCAAATGACATTTTTAGCATTTTTTTGACAGACAGAGATTTCTTTTGGTGATTATTTAATCACCATTGGGTTTGTATTTTTTGCTGAACAAACAAAAAGAGACGCATTTTTTTTTGTTTCTGTTAAAAATTTAGCAAATAAGTAATTGTTCTTCTTCACTGTTGCGCACTGATGAGGCTGCACTGATAATTTGACCAGAGATCATCAGTGCCCTGATTATCAGGAACAACATACTGTCAGCCTTGCCGGTTATTGGCTCTCCTTTCCTCACACAGAGGCAGTGTGCGAGGAAAGGAATGCCGATAACCGGCAAGTCTGTTTATATGTGACCAGTTGTGATTGGACACAGCTGATCACATGGTAAAGGGCTGCTGTGATTGGCCTTTTACCACGATCGGCTGTATCCAAAAGGACACAGCAGGTCACAGAGCGTGCCCAATGCGCACCCCAGGGGCCCATCGATGGACGCTTTCCCAGAACTGGAGAACCGCCTTGTAGCACTCTTTCGGCTATAGTGCGGGCAGGAAGGGGTTAATACCTAGTGGGATCCAGAGTGTTAATTTAAATTTTTATTAAGTCTTTCAACAGTACAAAATTACACTCTGCAGTATAGCGTACAATAACACAAAATGTCAACAAATAGTTCACAGCAATACTGATTTTTGTGCAAACATTACAACAACCATTCACGTAAAGTAAAGACCCGGAGGTCGTAAACATTCAGAGGCAAGCATTTTAGGAGCAGTTGACCTACAAGGGGGCGCACCTCAAAGGGGTCATCCTGCGGGGTCTGCGGGAGAAAGGAGTCCAACAGCCACTGCGAATCTCCCTCCAGTCCCACGCCATCTATCTCCTGGGCGCGGGTGCCAGAGGGGCCAACCCTGCAAGCAGCCCCCGGTCTCACCCCCCCCCCAGTCCCAGTCCCAGTCCCGCTTCAACCTATTACCCCTCAATGAGTGGTCTGCACTCACAAATAAAAAAGGATCCGTGAACTTAATCCAGTGCTTGTCCTAGTGTTGAATACTCCATGGTTAAGTGGGTAGAGTAAAAACAGAAACAACCAAATACAATAAAAAGAAAAAAAAGGGGGAAGAAAAGTGTGAAATAGGTGACCAATGTGCATGACTTTGGCATTCCATGGGTCATTCCTAGTGGGTCTACAAGAGTTTAACCTATAATGAGCTCCACTCTGTGGGTATCTCCCTTCTCCACTCTGCTAAAGTTGGGCAGGCTGTCTGTCTCCAGTACCTGGGTATAAGGATTTTCGCGGCACTAAGTAGATGAGGTGTGACACTCCTCTTGTTTTGTTTGAAGGACGAGGGTACCCCATGGAACAAGAAATGCATGGGAGTGCATTCAATACTCCTCAGGGTCGTCCTCTTGATCCAGGGGGTAATTGCCTCCCAAAATGGTTGGATTTGGGGACAAGTCCATCAGAGATGGAGGAACGTGCCCTGTTGGCCACGTCCTCTCCAGCACCGGCCATCGGTTTGGGGGAAAATTTGTTGCAGCCTAGAAGGGGTTCCATACCACCGGGAAGTGAATTTAAATGAAGATTCCTGAATACGGGAGCTGACCGATGAGGAATGTGTGAATTTAATCAGGCGCTGCACCAGCACAAATACTTTTTACTTTGCTCCTGCAAGATTTCTTCTCTTCGCATGAGCAAGTTCCCTGAAGCTGCTTCACTTTGATGTCAAATAATTTGCAGCGTAAGACCAGTAGTCCCACATTATACAGGAGGGCAGTGAGGGCCTGTCCACAGAGAAGAGCGCCAGCCGCCAGGGGAAGGGGGGGGGGGGATGTAAATATACATAATGGACTCTCAGAATAAAACAGCTAAATTATGTTCAGGTGCATACAAAAAAAGTGTGCCAATGGTTTTATCTTTTCTAAAGCAGCCACAGTCTGAGTGGAAAAGCCTATACCTCGCCAGCATGCTGCAGAAAAGTACCCATGCTGCTAGGCAGCATTCTCTCTGTAACTTAGCCTTCTACTGAATCGGATCCATAGCTCTACCAATGGCAAAGCTCTTTCTCCCTGCTGAATGAAGGGTCCTGGATCTTACTCAGCAAGGGGTGCGTCAAACTTCTGCAGAGTGACCACTGCTTCACTACAGAGAACAAGGTCCTTCTCAACAGCCGCTGTCAGGGGAATGTTTTTCCTTTTACTCAGCCTGTAAAACTTGTTTTAGTGCACTTGGAATGCATTTAGCCGATTTAAAGAAGAAGGGTCTTACGGAAAAAAAAAAATAAACCTACATTATATACTCATCTCTATGCTGCAGCATCAGTGTGATGTTGCAGCTGTCCCAATTCAGTTCTAAAGCTGGATACACACTATACAACTTTTGTTGTTAGATTCCCTTTAGATTTACCTTCAACTATGTAGTGGGAGGGTCGGCCTGATTGCATACAAATTAATCATTTTTAGGCTTGACCTGATATTATATGGTTTTGGTAAATCTAAAAAGGGAAAAAAAATCTAAAGGAAAAAAAAAAAATGTATAGGGTGCATCCAGCTTAAGACTGAGAATCTGAGCAATCACATGACCACTGATTGCTCAGCTCTCAGAACTGTCAATCAAAGTTCTCCGCTCTGATCCTCCAGCCTTTATCAGGCTTGAAAAAAAAAAAAAATTGCTTGCACATGATTGGATGATGGAAATCAGGAGAGCTTCCCTTCATTTACTAATCTCTGGAGCAACTGTTGTGCACACAGTCTGTTTGCCTCTGCTAAATCCACCCCATTGTGTGTTAATATATACACTGATCAACCATAAAACTTTATGAACAGCTAATTTTGAGTAGGTCCCCTTTTGCGCCAAGACAGCCCTGACCTGTCCAGGCATGGGCTCCACTAGACCTCTCAAGGTATGCTGTGGTATTAGGCACCAAGCCGTCAGTAGCAGATCCTTTAAGTCCTGTAATTTGGGAGGTGAGGCCTCCATGGATCGGACTTGTTTTTCCAGCACATCCCACAGGTACTCCATTGGATTGAGATCTGGAGAAGTTGGGGGCCAAGTCAGCACTTCAAACTCGTTGTTGTGTTCCTCAAACCAGTCTTGAATTGTGGCAGGGTGCATTATCCTGCTGAAAAAGGCCACTGTCATCAGGGAATAGCATTTCCATGAAAGTGTGCACTTGGTCATGGTTTTTTTTTTTTTAATCTTTTTAATTTTTGTATAAAACATACAACTTGTACATCGACATCTACTACATATCATCGGCCAGTCGCAGCTTCCGTAGTGTACCCCTGCAGAGGTCTATGTGTGAAAACAGATAATACAACTACTGTAGAGTAAGGAAGCAGCGCCCCGGCAATGCCATTTATGCTACGTTAACCCAAGCTGACCCACACTCAGATACATAAGAATGAGCCTCAATCAGAATCCTATATAATGCTATCAGAGTAAAAGCAATCCCTTGTTAGACAACTAGTTCATGAAGAGGTTGCTGTGAATGGTTCAGCTAGCCATTTGGCCCACACTCTGTCATGTTTTTTGGGACATCCTCTGTGATGGTAAATATCTTTGTATAGATAGATAATAAGTTATTGACATGCGCCTTCCACATAGGGATAGGAGGAGCGGTCTGTTTTTTCCAACAAAGGGTGATCATTTTCCTCGTGTAGAAGCCCTATCAAGGTTCTCTCTGCCACTCTAGGTACCAATGGCTCCACCAGGCCCAGCAGGCATATCTGTGGAGTGGCAGTAATAGCTATGCCTAATAAGTCTTGGATCACGGAGGTTATTTGTAGCCAAAATGTCTTAATTACTGGGCAGTACCAAAATACGTGTATAAAATCACCCAGAGCTTGGGTGCATTTCCAACATCCCGATGTCAGCGAGATGTTCATTTTGTGCAGCCTAAATGGGGTGATATATGCTCTATGAACGATTTTGTATTGTATGAGACGATGCCTTAAAGAGACCAGGATTCGAAAAGGGAAAGTCCCAAACGTCTTCCCTGTCCTCGGAGTCCATCCCTGGAGCATCCTGCGACCATCACAGGAGAGGAGACCCAGAGGAGGTGTGCATACAAGACCCAAGTAGGTTTCTCCTTACAATCATAGCGTACAATCTTTTCTAGATTGGATTGCACCACTTGAGTTTCATTAGGATGGATTTGGCTCCTAAAGGCATGGGATAACTGTAAATACCTAAACAGGTGCGAGGATCGGATATTATACTGCGACATTAAGTGATCAAACAAATAGATGGAGGTGTCTGGGAGTAATGTCTAAGACTGTCTTCATTTTATATTGAGCCCACACTCTTGGGTCAGGCAACACATAGAAGGTAAGTTGGGATTGTTCCATAGAGGAGCATTTGGAGACGTCGCGGATCTGGGATATTTTTAAAGGTTCAGTCCCAATTTCCAGGCCCTCAGGGTAGTGTGTATGGAGGGGGTCAAGTCATAGGGAGCCTTGGGACCCCGGAAGGGTAGATTAGACAGTACCTCCAGAGAAGGGACCACTGTCGCCTCCAGGACCACCACGGGATTGGACATATCACTCGCCAGCAACCAGACTGCTGTGACCAGCTGGGCTGCAATAAAGTATTTCTAGCAGTCCGGAAACACCAACCCCCCCCCGCGACACCGGGCGGATAAGGGTAGGTAGTTTAAATCTTGGTGGATTTGGCCCCCATAGGAATGAAGAGAACAGTTTTTATAGCTGTAAAAAGGAAAAAAAAAAAAAAAAAAAAGAAGTTAAATGTATACAAAGCATTGAGGGGTGTCACCTGGGGGGTGAGAAGAAAAAAAAAAAAAAAAAAAAGGAAAAATGTCGATATTTTTGACAAGAGAAGTAAGGATACCCCCGGTTTAGGTGGTTCTAAATTTGATGGATGGGAATAGGCGGGCCACAGCGCCCCCCCCCAACCACAAAGGCCTGACGATCTTTATGAAATAACGTCGGGTCGACCAGTGTCGTCAGACCAACGACCGCTCACTATACAGGTTAGGGCACCACCAGGACCTCCGCTGTCACCAGGGAAGAGACCTCCATGACAGATTAGATGGGAAGGCCCCAGGGTTCCGAGGGATACTGAACTGG
>BLSH010344769.1:1090811-1106820 GCA_018402905.1 Glandirana rugosa | reverse complement strand
TTGGCAAATTCTAATCTGGCCTTCCTGTTTTTGAGGCTCACCAATGGCTTACATCTTGTGGTGAACCCTCTATTCACTCTGGTGAAGTCTTCTCTTGATTGTTGACTTTGGCACACATACACCTACCTCCTGGAGAGTGTTCTTGATCTGGCCAACTGGTGTGAAGGGTGTTTTCTTCACCAGGGAAAGAATTCTTCGGTCATCCACCACAGTTGTTTTCCGTGGTCTTCCGGGTCTTTTGGTGTTGCTGAGCTCACCGGTGCATTCTTTCTTTATAAGGATGTTCCAAACAGTTGATTTGGCCACACCTAATGTTTTTGCTATCTCTCTGATGGGTTTGGTTTGTTTTTTCAGCCCAATGATGGCTTGCTTCACTGATAGTGACAGCTCTTTGGATCTCATATTGAGAGTTGACAGCAACAGATTCCAAATGCAATTAACACACTTGAAATGAACTCTGGACCTTTTATCTGTTCCTTGTAAATGGGATAATGAGAGAATAACACACACCTGGCCATGGAACAGCTGAGCAGCCAATTGTCCCATTACTTTTGGTCCCTTAAAAAGTGGGAGGCACAAATACAAACTGATGTAATTCCTACACCGTTCACCTGATTTGGATGTAAATACCCTCAAATTAAAGCTGAAAGTCTACAGTTAAAGCACATCTTGTTTGTTTCATTTCAAATCCATTGTGGTGGTGTATAGAGCCAAAAAGATTAGAATTGTGTCGATGTCCCAACATTTATGGACCTGACTGTATACACACACAAAAAACAAATGTATTCATCACTTTAGGCCATTATATTTTCTACATATTTTTGTTAAAAAAAATTAAATAAAATAATAATCGCAATAGGCGTATATTGATTAGTTTGCGCAAAAGTCATCGCGTCTACAAACTATGCAATAGATTTAAGGATTTTTTTTTTAATGGTTTTTACTGCTAATGGCGGCGATCTGAGATTTTTAGCGGGACTGCGACATTGCGGCGAACAAATCCGACCCCAAATTACACTTTTTGGGGACAAGTGACATTATTACATTGATCAGTGCTATAAAAATGCAGTGATCAATGTATAAATGACACTGGCAGGGAAGGGGTTAACACTAGGGGGGCGACCGAGGGGTTAAATGTGTTCCCTCAGTGTGTTCTAACTGTAGGGGGGGGATGGGCTACCAGGGACATGAAAGAGATCGCTGTTCGCGAACACTGGGAACAGAAGATCTCCGATATGTCATCTGGCAGAACGGGGATCCGCCTTGTTTACAGAGATCCCCGTTCTACCTCTGTACACTACGTTGCAGGTCGTCAGCAGACATAGAGTCAGCCAGACCCGCGGGCACGCTCTCGCGGTGCGCAGCGGGAGTGCGCGCGCCGCCGGAGCACCGTGCAGCTACGGTGATTCACGCAGGAGAGCCAACCTGCCACCGCATAAAAATGGCGGCTGCTCGGCAAGTGGTTAAGGACTCCAGCTACTGGATGTAAAAAACTGATGTAAACGGAATCCATTTTTTCTTTGAATAAAAGTGATTGATTTAGAAGAGCACATACTTAAGGTGCATTCTCAAGCATGAAACATGTTTCGATACTTAACTGTTTAGTATAGATTTTATATTGTATGGGTTCTTCACACATTTTGTATTGCCTTTTGTGAAATACTTTAAAACATTGAAACAGAACAAAAGTGACTGAACTGATGAAGCAGGCAGACCGCCTGTGAGAAAGTACAGCAGCAAATCGTCTCCTCTGTGCCAGATCACGTACCTAGTATGTGATCTGGCACTTAACGGTTAAGGGGCGTGCTGCATTTACTGTAATTTTGTGATGTCACAGCAGAAGGAGGTCAGTGGGTGCCAGCGAATGAATATCCGCCGGCACCAGCCTGTCGTCGGGAAAACACACAGAACACAGCTCTGCCCGTGTAAACAAGAGACAGATCTTTATTCTAACGGCGGTGGGGGGGTCGTGATGGATTGTCTTTCCTTGCAAAGCACATCCCTTTGTGAAAGCAGCTTATAGTAGTACACAAAAACACTAGCTAGGTACACATTTAACCCTTTGATGGTTCTAGCTATTTAACCCCTTCCCTGCCAGCATCATTAGTAAAGTGCATATTTTTGGCACCGATCACTGTATTGGTGTCACTGAGGTGTCAGTTAGGTGTCCGATATGTCCGCTGCAATATCGATGTCTCGCTATAAGTCGCTGATCGCCGCCATAACTAGTATAAAAAAGAAATAAAAAAAATTCCAGTATATATCCCATAGTTTGTAGGCGCAACAACTTTTGCGCAAACCGATCAATATTTGTTTATTGGGATTTTTTTTTTTTACCAAAAATGTGTAGCAGAAAACATATTGGCCAAAATTTATGAAGACATTTGATTTTTTAAATGTTTTATTGGATATGTTTTATAGCAGAAAGTACAAAATATTTTTTTTTTTTCAAAATTGTTGGGTTTTGTTTGTAGCGCAAAAAATAAAAACCGCAGAGGTGATCAAATACCACCAAAAGAAAGCTCTATTTGTGGGAAATAAAGGACATTTTATTTGCATACAATAGCGCACGACTGCGCAATTGTCAGTTCAAGTAAGGCAGTGCCGTAACGTAACAAATGGCCTGGTCATAAAGGGGGGTTAAATTTGAAATTAGGGACAGTCATTCATGCATATTTGTGCTGCATAGGGTTGCCACCTCATCCCTTTAAACCCGAACACATATGAATTACATAGGTTCTGAGGCTAATTTAATGCAGATGAGGCACCGAGTTTAATTACCACCTTAATCAGCCACAGAATCTGTGTAATTAATATGTGTACGGTTTTAAAGGGATGAGGTGGCAAGCCTAGTGCTGCATAGCTTCTTGAATTAGCACACCGTTTTTATTATCATTATTTGTGTTAGGCTTCTTTCACGCGGACGTTCCATTCAGGTCCGCCTGTCAGTTTTTTCAGGCGGACCTGAACGGACACTCCATGCGTTCACTGACACCCGTCGTTCTCTGATCCGCTCCAGACCCTTAAAATCCGACAGATGAAAACCCCATTTTTCCATCCGTCTGTGGACCGGGGACAGGCGGATCCGTTGTCATCTGATTTCCCATAGGGATTAACGGGGGGGGGGGCTCTGACGGATCCGTCTCTGCACAGAGAATAGAGACGGATCCGTCGGCTCAGCGGATCGATCCTCGCTGAGCAAAAACGGAGCCCGCTTAGTATACGGCCGTGTGAAACCGGCCTTAGAGTGTTGAGGTAACTTGCTAAAGGTTGCAGCTTTTTCATGTGTATTTTTAGGGTAATATTCTTTGGTATTTATTTTGTATATTCGTTTTGGTTGGTTGTGAGGTACATAGCAGCGCACAAGTACTTAATACTTAATTCACCTGAGCCCGGGTTCAGAGTGATACGATCTCGGAGAGTGCATGTGATTCGCACCCGCAGTGCAGGTGCCAATCACATGCGATACCTGAGCAATGGGAGTTCAGCCATACACTTGTATGGCTGAACTCGCATTAGACTTGCACAAAAAAAAAAAAAAGGGTACATGTACCTTTTTTTTCCCGCACTAGGATCGCATTGCATCGGCGTTCTCACTAGGGTTGCCACATCATCCCTTTACTCCAGGACACATATGAATTAGACAGGTTCGGAGGCTGATTTAATGCAGATAAGGCTCCAAGTGAGTTTAATTACCACCTTAATCAGCCACAGACCCTGTGTAATTAATATGCGTCCTGGATTAAAGGGATGGTGTGGCAACCCTAGTTCTCACCCATGCGATGCGATTCATGTGCGAGTGCACAGTTTGCACTGCGATCTGTGAAGAAAACTGGGGGTGTCATTAACTTTGTAATGACACCCGGCAGCGGTTCGCAGAAGGCAGTGTGAACGAAGTGCGAGAGAGGAGCAATGCGGGAACCGGCTCTATAATCGCGCTGCTTCCCGCATCTCTCCTATGTGAACCAGGGCTGAAAGCTTGTTAACAATTTTCAGGCATTTTGGCACAGGACCCCTCCCTTAAGGACCCAGATGGAACTAAGCTGCCCTAATCAGCGCACCTGAACCAGATCCGTGATTTAGATGTTAGAGAATTCTGAGGCAAAATACAACAGACACTTTCAGGAGTGTGCATCGCTTTACAATCCAAACCACCAGCTTCCTTTGAAAACTAAAAACTGTGTAGGATTAAAGCTAAACTTTAAATTCTAAAGTTACTGATAGGACACCATGCAGATTGTTAAATCTGAAAATGCTGACAGCCTGGCTTTATGTTAATCCCAAGGCTTTAATTAAAACAGAGTAATTACCCCAGAACAAGTGTACAGATCAGAGCTTCTAACATTCCTCTGACTTTCCCAGCTGCATGCTTATAGCTGGTCAATGTCTCACAAGTATGGAGGAACAGGGATGGCCAAGGAAGTAGCATGCTAGGCCTGGTTCACACCTATGTCTTTTTCAGTGCTTTTTGCAGAAAACGCACTACAGTTCATTTAACATTGTTTCCTATGGAACATGTTTACATCTATGGTTTTTTTCCCCCAGGCATTGCGTTTTTGGAAAGAGACTTTTTTTTTTTAAACGCAAAATGGTGTTTTTTTTTTTTTTTGGTTCAATTGAAGCATGTAGTGTGTTTTTGCAGCGATTTGCGTTCTAACTAATTGGCTAAAACAAAAAGGATGCAAGAAGCATCAAAAAACACACTGCAGAAATAATCAAAAGCAAACTGCATAGGTATGAACTAAGCCTTAAAACCTGGTCAACAACAGCACCCTTTTTTTTTTTTTTTTTAACTCAGCAACACTTTATTGAATGCTAGCTATAAATTATAATAAAAGAATAAAAATTGCCGGTTTCAAACATTCACCACACTAAACACAATAAATCCAATTTCAACTATATACAGTGATATCTATAAATACATCAAATCAAATAAAAACAAATTTAAACTTTGCAGCAAAAACAAAAAAAAATGTCAAAACAGCAACATGACAATAAAATAGTAACAATGTGTTACATACCCCTCAAACCTGCAGTAGTTATTTCAGAAGCTCCTGGTTAATGGTACATACATAGGCTGACCGTGTGTATATATATATTACGTCATACACAAGTCACTTGACTGCGATTCCGTTCTCCTCTATCAAATCTCTGTGCAAATGTTACTAAAAGATTTGGAATCCTCCGCAAAGACTAGATCAGGATTTACAAGGCAATCCCCAAATCCTCTACTTTCGAAATGAAAGTGCAGATTTAACACTCAGTAGCCTAAAACTGCATTGGGGAGGAGTTTTGGATTGTAGGCGTTTCCCTTTCTGGTGCATTTAAAGTGACATAAACTCAAATATTATTTAAAAATAATATCATATTTTCTATGTTATAGGGAACATTTGTAAATTATAATTCTCGCGAAACAGCACCCTAACCACACTTGCAGTTGGGGGGCAGCCCCACAGTTGAGCTGCACTTTTATTGCCCCCCCCAACCACTACCCCCTTTTAGTTTGCAGAGGCAGCGGCTGGAGATGTACACATGCTGCACTCCCACGATGCTTTCCTTCACGGCCAGAACTATACCCCACCTGTGTGTGCCCCCTTCCTGAGATACAGTGCAGGAAAAGGCATGTTAAAGTGGAACTCGGCCCTCGTTCACATTGAATGCGGCTTTGAAATCGTGTGACTGAGTCTGAAATCGCACAGTTTCAAAGCCACACGTCAGTGAGACTTGGAAGACATCTGTGTGGCTTCATGCACAGATGTCTATGCAAGTCCCACCCGAAAATCGTCAAAAATAGCGCAGGAACTACTTTTTAAAATAAATGCGGCACCGCAAAGTTGGGTGTGGCTTGTCATGCAATTTGACCTGTCAAATCGCATGAAAAGTCATTCCGGTGTGAACGGGGCTAAATGTACATTATAACAAATTGCGAGCAGGCTGGCTTTTTATTGCAAAAGACACATTCAATGTCTCTTCTGCAATACAATATACTTACCTTCCTATCTGCAATCCTCTGCAGAATTTACACTGAGTTGCGCATGCACTGGCCAATCAAAACGGCCAAAGACCGACACCCAGAAGAACCCGGGAATATGTTGGCGATGGACTTTGTGAGTTTCGGACTGTAGAAACGAAGGTAAGTATGCTTGGCGCATTTACCGTTCATTCATTCATTCAATGAAATGAATTAACTCTAAACACTTGACCCGCCTAAATGCATCTATATGTGTTTACACGCATTTTTTTCTGCCAAAACACGAATGCCAGAAGGAAAGGCGTCTAGGAGAGATGGGCAAGTCCCTGCGTGCATGAGGCCTATTAGTTCCATTTTTTTCGTTCATTCTATAGACTGAATGCAAAAAGGTTCATCCATCCATTCACACCAGGTTTGGGACTGGTGGGATCACTGGATGGAGTTCCTGGGACTGCTCATTATGAGGGGCTCCCACTCTCCCTGCTGGATATTTATTATATATTATGGGGAGAATTCTGAAGGGAGATCTCACTGTTGGAGCATCCAAGACAAATGAGAAGCCAGGAGCTGACTCAGCCCAATAAACTTCACTTATAACTTAAAGGATAAGTTCACCTTTTGTAACATGTTATAGATGCAGCAGCCCCTGCAATCCCCCCCCCCGCCCGATCCTCTGTTTTGACAGCATGCAGGGGATCCCCCCCTCTCACTGGCTATCAAAATTTAGAAAAAATGTGGCCATGCCGGGCTCCACCCACCCGGCCGCATCATTCATTGATAGAGTTCTGTGAAGTATGCAGTTTGCTTTTGATCCACTTCTGCAGTGCTTTTGTGGTGCATTTTTGCACACATGTTTTTGGTGCGCTTTGCGTCCCATAGAAAACCATGGTAAATGGACTGTAGTGTGTTTCTGCAAAAAGCATTAAAAAATGCATAGATGTGAACCAGGCCTTAGGCTCGGCTCACACTGCAGCGATACGGGAACCCTGCAAATTCAATGTGGGTTCCCACATCGCATGTCTCTGGGCGGCAGTTCACACCGCCATATGCGAACTCTGGGGAGTGTCAATACAATGTTAATAACACCCCCAAATGAGTACGCATATCGCACTGCGAAATGCAAACTCACACAGGAATCGGATCGCATGGTGTGAATCACCATGCGATCCGATTCTGACCCTGCAAAAAAAAAGGGTCCTGTGCGAGTTTGCTCCGATTGCGATGCAAATTCAGCCATACAATCTCTATGGCTGATTTTGCATCGCACAGAGATCGCATATGGTTCACACTGCAGTGCGGTGCAAAATCATATGGGATCTCTGAGATCGGAGCAGTGTGATCCCAGCCTTAGAGCTCAAGCCTTTATAAAGATCCTAGAAACAACAATGTCCTCAGGTGTTTACTATAAAGTAACGCCGGTGAAACATGGATTGAAATGTGGTCGTTCATCAGGGACTGGATGAATTTTGATCCATGTATGGGCACCCTGGTTGTACATAAGTCAATCTAGCAATCTACCTGTACAACCAGCCTGTTGGGTTTTTTCCAAATGATTAGTACTGCTGTCTATAGCTGGCAACACTGATCACTGTGTTTTGCCAGCTCCCCGCAAGCAGAACACAATAGCGCTGCAGGAGGGATTCCCCTATCAACATTTAAATGTGTTGATGGGAAGATCGAGCAATTTTCACCACGGGTGGCAGGAAAGAAAATTGCATAATCTATGACCTGCCTTATTCACATACCATCAGACCCATTATAGTTGGCGCTTGAGTGATAACACCAGCGGTGCAGCCAAACCTCCAGGAATAAAAGTAAGAAACACAATGGGGTTGATTTACTAAAGGCAAATGCACTTTGCTCCACAAGTGCACTTGGAAGTGCAGTCGCTGTAGATCCGAGGCAGACATGCAAGGAAAATAAAAAACAGCATTTTTGCTTGTGCATGATTGGATGATCAAATCAGCAGAGCTTCCAATCATTTCAGATCTTCCCCTCAGATCTACAGCGACTGCACTTCCAAGTGCACTTATGGAGCAAAGTGGATTTGCCTTTAGTAAATCAACCCCAATGTTCTGCTTTAGCTGACAGCCCTCTAACATGCAGGAGAAATTAAAACACTGGGAGGAATCTCAGTCACAGTGAATAATGGTATAACATGCTATAAAGATGTGATACTTTTTCTTAGGCTGGCCATACATTATACAATTTTCTTATTCAATTTCCTTTAGATTTACCTTCAACTATGTCCAGCCATGGCCAAACATTTTCAGAATGACACATATATTAATTTCCAAAAAGTCTGCTGCCTTGGTTTTTATGATGGCAATTTGCATATACTCCAGAATGTTATGTAGAGTGATCAGATGAATTGCAATTAATTGCAAAGTCCATCTTTGCAATGAAAATGAACTTAATGCTATAAAAAACATTTCAACTGCATTTGTGAAGAAGGCTTCAGGGCACCAAAGAAAGTCTAGCAAGCACCACGACCGTCTACTACAGATGATTGAGCTGCGGGTTCAGGGCACCACCAGTGCAGAGCTTGGTCAGGAATGGCAGCAGGCGGGTGTGAGGACATCGGCACGCACAGTGAGGAGAAGACTTTTGGAGGATGGCCTGGTGTCAAGAAAGGCAGCAAAGCCACTTCTCTCCAGGAGAAACATCATTGATAGACTGATATTCTGCACAGGGATTGGACTGCTGAGGACTGGGGGGAAAGTCATTTTCTCTGATGAATCCCCTTTGCGATTGTTTGGGGCATCCGGAAAAAAAATTTGTCCGGAGAAGAAAAGGTGAGCGCTACCATCAGTCCTGTGTCATGCATCCTGAGACCATTCATGTGTGGGGTTGTTTCTCAGCCAAGGGAGTGGGGGGTTCACTCATAATTTTGCCTAAGAACACAGCCATGGATAGAGAATGGTATAAAACCATCCTCCGAGAGCAACTTCTCCCAACCATCCAAGAACAGTTTGGTGAGGAAAAATGGCTTTTCCAGCATGGTGGAGCACCTTGCCATAAGGCAAAAGTGATAACTAAATGGCTTAGGGAAGAAAACATCGAAGTTTTGGGTCTATGGCCAGGAATCTCCCCAGACCTTAATCCCATTGAGAACTTGTGGTCAGACCTCAAGAACCTCACAAATTCTGACAAACTCCAATGGAATGGGGGACGGCCATCAATCAGGATGTGGCCAATAATTTGAGTGACAGCATGCCAGGGAGAATTGCAGAGGTCTTGAAAAAGAAGGGTCAACACTGCAAATATCGACTCTTTCCATAATCTGTCATTGTCAATAAAAGCCTTTGACACTTATGGAATGCTTGTAATTACACCTCAGTATCCCATAGAAACATCTGACACACATATCTAAAAACACTGGAGCAGCAGACTGTGAAAACAAATATTTGTGTCATTCTCAAAACTTTTGGCCGCTGTTGTAGTGCAAGGGCCTGCCTGATTGCATACAAATTGAAAGTGTTCAGGTTTGATTACCATATTATATGTTTTTGGTAAAAAAGGAAAATTGCATAATGTATGGCCAGCCTTAAGCCTTGTACACACGGGACGACGATCGTACGTACGATCGTCGCAAATCGTATGTTGGATAATGTAACTTGCATACTGACTGCACTACACGATCGTACGAGCACAGAAGAACATTCAGGTGCATGTAATTAGCATCCGGCCGTTCCTGACTTCTGAGCATGCGTGTTTTGCACAATACAACTTGTTGTACCAACTGCTCTGTACACACAATACAATGGTCGTATGAACGCTTGTTGGTACGACCACGTTTTCTAGTTTGCTCATACAACTCCCTTGTACGACCGTCGTATGTTCGACTGTTCTAATCGCGCATACGAACGATCGATATCGCATACAACGGTCGTTAGTACGACCTGTTGTATACGATCGTCGTCCCGTGTGTACGAGGCTTTATTTTCAAGGATTGGATAAGTTGAATACATTTGCATACATATCAAAGCTGAGACATGTATGACGTAAGCCCTTTGTCACTTATGCGGCATATTTGTAATCTCTGCATCATAGATGTATGCTCTATACTTTATTTTTAAGATGAATAAAAAGCATCTTTACAATAGATATCAATGCTGAGCTCCAGGAAAACAGATGAACACGCAGTTCAGGTTGCTTTCACACTGATCAGTTTTACTTCAGTTTTTGGGTTAAAAAAAAAGCTGAAGAAAAACACATGATCATTAAATCCTATGGAATTCTTCACATTGGTCAGTTGCGGATCCATTGCGTTTTTCAAAGTCCTGCAAGCTGCATTTTTATTGAGATTAAAAAAAAACACAAACGCACCTCCCCATTGAAATCAATGGAAAGCGCATCAAAAATGTACCCATGGTGAAGTGTCCTTTTTTACACAGGTGCAAAATGCACCGGAAACGAGCACAAATGCGTTTTTGCAACAGAGCAGTGTGAAAGTAGCCTTACATACGTGAGCAGTTTTACCTGCCAAGAGATTTGTCATTTTGTCATTCCATTTCTGAGATTCTCACAGCCTCACTAACCAGTGACCTGACTCTCTGTTGCTACTTTCACACTGGGGCGGTGTGGGCGGTAGCGATAAAGCGCCGGTAGTTTTAGCAGCGCTTTACCGCTGTTTAAGCGACACTTTGTCGCCGCTAGTGGGGCACTTTTAACCCCCCCAAAAGGGGTTAAAAGAGCCCGTGTTGCGGCACTTCAGAAGTGCTGCCCATTCATTGCAATAGCAATAGATGCTGTTTGCAGGACTTTTTTTCCCGTCCTGCAAGCGCACCGCCCCAGTGTGAAAGCACTTGGACTTTCACACTGGGGAGGATTGAGAGGCCATTTTTAGGCGCTTTACAAGCGCTATTTATAGCGCTAAAATGCCTGAAAACTGTCTCAGTGTGAAAGGGGTCTTAAAGGGGAATTCAACTCTCATTTTAAAAACGGTTGACAGGTAGGGATTTTGTGACATGTTAGTGCTCGTGTACACTGAGACACACATTTGTGGCATCTTCTCCACACCATGATGATGTGACTCCTGTGTGCGGGAGTGACATTGTCGCAGCCCAGCCATTCAACTGACCAGAGAGAGCAAACGTGGAACATAGACTGGATGAGGATGGAAGCTCCTGTGACCATTGGGAGCTCAGTGATGGACGGCGTCATTTGAGAGGTAACTCATAATGTGCTAATATGCTGTGCATACCAGTACATTATGACATAAATCAACTAGGAGCCCATTTACATTATAAAAAAAAAAAGGGTTTAACCACTTTAATACCGGGCACTTTCACCCCCCAATTTTCACCTTGCAGCGCTGTTGCATTTTGAATGACGATTGCGCGGTCATGCAACACTGTACCCATATGACATTTTTATTTTTTTTTAATTTTTTTACACAACTAGAGCTTTCTGGTGGTATTTAATTACCACTGGGGTTTTTTTTATTTTTTTTGCTAAACCAATGAAAAAAGACAGAAAATTGTGAAAAATAAAAAGTTTTTCTTAGTTTCTGTTATAAAATGTTTCCTTCACTGATGAGGCTGCACTCATGGGTGGCACTGATAAGCTGCACAGATGAGGCGGCATTGATTGGCTGCACTGCTGGGCACTTATAGGCTGCACTGTTGGGCACTAATGAGGCAGGACTGATGGGCACTAATGAAGCGACACCAGAGCCGGCCCTACCATGGGTCCAGACCAGGCAGCACTTTGAGAGGGGCAGCAAATTGAACCACGGCTGCCTCTCCTTCTCTTCTATTTACCCAGCATATTGACAACCAAGATTTTTTTTCAGCAGTTTTGTGTGTCATGATGACAACTGTCCCCGGGGCTGCTCCGCCTGCCCCTATAGTACCCTAGCCTGCCCCTATACTGCCTTAGCCTGTCCATATACTACCCTAGCCTGTCCATATACTAATCTAGCCTGTCTATATACTACCCTAACCTATCCATATACTACCCCAGCCTGTCCATATGCTACCCTAGCCTGTCCATATACAACCCTAGCCTGTCCATATACTGCCTTAGCCTGTCCATATACTGCCTTAACCTGTCAATATACTGCCTTAGCCTGTCCATATACAACCCTAGCCTGTCCATATACTAAAATAAACAATATATATACCGCGCTATAATTAAGTGAAAGAATGGTCATATAAAAATATTCAGTGAGTAGGTTGCCGCAATTCTTAGGATACCACCCATAAAGCATATACTAACAAACAAAAACTAGCTATTTCTTAAAAAAGGAAGTGCATATTTTATGTGCAAAAATTTGTTATATATAAAGTGCTAGGAACAATCATAATCATCAAAGTGCTTCAAAGTCCATATAAAGTCTTTTAAAATTAATCATTAGTGAAGTGATGTGAAATAAGTTCTTGCACCCAAGTGATGAAAGGAGGAAGGTATAGCTGCTGTGTCACCCCACACTTCGAAAATAGGGACTCTTACCAGAGTGCCTATCGCTAGGTCAGCCTATAAGGCAAGCAAAAAAGTTGTACAAGCTGGGACTTAGCCCTTGGGTGGTTCAGTGGATATGCAGTTGGCTAAAGGAAAGATCCCAGAGTGTGGTTGTAAATGGGGTTCACTCAGAACAGAGAGCAGTCACTAGTGGGGTACCACAAGGCTCTGTACTGGGTCCTGTTCTATTCAACCTATATGTAAGTGATATAACTAAAGGTTTGCTGGGCAATGTATGTCTCTTTGCTGATGATACCCCATATAATAGGGTTGATAACCCTGGAGGTGTCTGTAACATGGAACATGATTTGGCATTGCTGGAAGATTGGTCAAAGCAGTGGAGACTGCAGTTCAATATTTCTAAATGTAAAATAATGCATCTAGGGAAAAATAATCCCCTTAGAGAGTACAGCATTGGGGGCACAGTGTTAGCCAGCACTACAGAAGAAAAAGATTTGGGGGTGCTTATTTCAGATGATTGCAAAATGAGCAAACAGTGTAACCAGGCAGTGGGAAAAGCAAATAGAATTCTGGGATGTATCAGTAGAGGGATCACCAGCAGGAGGAAGGAGGTTCTGATTCCTCTATATAGATCTTTAGTGAGACCTCACTTAGAATACTGTGTCCAGTTCTGGAGACCACACTTACAAAAAGATATTGATAAAATAGAACGAGTTCAGAGACGGGTAACAAAAATGGTGAAAGGTCTGGGGGATAAAACATATCAAGAGCGACTTCAGGAACTTAATATGTACAGTCTGGAGGAAAGAAGGTAGAGGGGAGACATTGATTGAAACCTTTAAATACATCAAGGGGGTGAATAAGGTTCAGGAGGGCAGTCTTTTCAATATGAAACCAAAATCAAGAACACGGGGACCTCAAACTAACTGGGGGGAAGTTCAAAACTAATCTTAGAAAGTATTATTTTACTGAAAGGGTGGTTGATGATTGGAATAAACTACCAACAGAGGTTGTGAGACAGTCAACAGTAAATGGCTTCAAACATGCTTGGGATAAACATAAATCATATTCAGACAACAAGGTTAATGTAAAAAAATAAATAAATAAATAAATAAAAAGGGGCAGACTCGATGGACTACTCAGTCTTTTTCTGCTGTCACTTTTCTATGTTTCTATGTAAGCAGATAGCCTCTGCGGGTGTATGTTGGATGAACCAGCCTCACTTTCAGGATTGATGCACTAATTCTTCCCCGTCCAGAGCCAGCTTCCACAAAAAGATCAAGTTCTAGTGGGGTGTAGATTATCTGCCAATGTGGGTCCATAGGTACTGGGTCTCAAGGAATGTCCAAGGTTTGCTGGTAGGCATTACTTTAGAACAGTCATGTAGGTGGATAACTGATTTCAGATCCACAATCAAATAGCACATAAAGATCTGTGTCCAATTCCCTGTGCTCATCCAGTTTGCAGGCATCCACCAGGCTTGAACCAACAAGATCCTCCCAGCAGAGACTGTTCTAAAGTGATGCCTACCAGCAAACCTTGGACATACCTCGAGACCCAGTACCTACGGACCCACGTTGGCA
The DNA here is from genome assembly GCA_018402905.1 of Glandirana rugosa. Taxonomy (NCBI): domain Eukaryota; kingdom Metazoa; phylum Chordata; class Amphibia; order Anura; family Ranidae; genus Glandirana; species Glandirana rugosa. Next base: position 1,092,840 of record BLSH010344769.1, on the reverse strand, counting down.
GATCATCTACACCCCACTACAACTTGATCTTTTTGTGGAAGCTGGCTCTGGACGGGGAAGAATTAGTGTCTGTCCATATACTACCCTAGCCTGTCCATATACTACCCTAGCATGTCTATATACTACTCTAGCATGTCCATATACTACCCTAGCCTGTCCATATACTACCCTAGCCTGTCCACATCCTGCCCTAGCCTGTCCATATACTACCCTAGCCTGTCCATATACAAGCCTAGCCTGTCCATATACTACCCTAGCCTGCGCTTGTACTGCCCTAGCCTGCCCCTATACTACCCTAGCCAGCCACTTGGAATTGAAGATAATGGTATGTCATATAATTTTGCATATAGACGAGGTGCTGTTGCATGTAAATCTGACTTCTTAATAAATTTAATTTTAGTTTCAATTATCGTGATATAAAATAAAGGATGTGGGGGCCTTTGGTGGGAGTGATTTTTTTCTTTTTTTTGCGGGGAGGGGGGCACCATTTCATTCTTGGACCCAGGCAGCACAATGTCTTGGGCCAGCCCTGGGCGACACTAATGAGGCTGCACTGATTGGCACTAATGAGGCAATGCTGATGGGCACTAATGAGGCAGCACTGATGGGCACTAATGAGGCTGCACTGATTGGCAGCACTGATGATCAGTGCCCTGATTATCAGTGTAAATGTGTGCTGTCTGAATTGATGGTTACCAGCTCTCCTCTCCTCGCGCTGTGAGGAAAGGAATCCCAATTACCTGCAAGTTTATTTACATGTGATCAGCTGTGATTGGACACAGCTGAACACACGGTAAAGGGCTGCTGTGATTAGCCCTTTACCGTGATCACAGAGCACACACCCTCACATGGACACCCTCCCCAAATAAGAGAGCCGCGCTGTAGCTCTCTTTCGGCTATAGCGCGGTATTGAAGTGGTTAATGAACCCACCTGGGAGCCCATTTAATTAAAAATGAAAAAAAAAGGCAGAGTTTAATTCCACTTCAATCAATATAGTTTAGTACCCTTCCCATAGCCATGTGGTTGGGTAACAAACTGATCGGGCCATCTCTCTCTCTGCTCCCCTATCAGCACATGTGTATGCTGCACACCTGACAGGCTCCTAGTGCTGTCTCTCCCTCTCCCAGTCAGAGTGCGACTGTACAAGGGGCAGATATCAGTCACTTTCAATTACTTGCCCTAGTTGCATTTAAAAAAAAAATATGTGCAATCATTTTATTCAATACATAACTTCATACCTGGATGTTTTTCTACATCTTTCCGGAAATCGGCTTTAAAAAAGCAAAATTAACAAGACATTTGTATGAAGAGGAGAAAATCAGCGAGAGGCCACGCTGAGCCGCCTACATGACTTTGGCTAGGAAATCTCCTCCAGACAGAGGAAAAAAAAAAAAGAAAAGGATGCTGAACATTATCCTAAGCAGGGTACAAATGACAACATAAATCAGGCAGGTCTCCCCTCCTCTCACCTCTTTTTTCCTCCTCTTTGTCTTGGTCGCCTTAATCTCTTTAGATTTTTTGGGTTTCTTCCTCCTAGGCGCGGGGACCTGTTCCTCAGGGAAAAAATCCTCCTCTATCTCCGGCTCTTCCATTCCTCTTTCTTCCTCGTCTGTGAAGAGATACAAGACGGTTAGCGCCTTTCTCACAATCTATTTTCCGCGTGTTCCCCGCACATATTAGACATTTTTTAGCAGTGGGAGGAGAAGGTGAATTCGAAATGTATTTTGCTGCTACTGACCCCCCCCCCTCCCTTCTGAATTTAAACGCGAATGACTTTTCACGGCTGCTATATCGCAAACAAAGGTCAACGCCATCAGACAGTAACAAAAAATGCTAAATAGATCTCCTGCCTCTTAATCATCTGCAAACCCTCAGAATTCCATTACTCTTCCCCGCGCTGGAACCTGTTCTGCTGAATTCAGGGCTAATATGACATCTGGATCATAAAGGTTACTAGGGAAGGAAAACTGAGCATGCTTCACCATGACAATCAGCGGCATGGTTAAAAAAAAAAAAAAAAAAAAGCAA
>BLSH010344769.1:1035614-1047894 GCA_018402905.1 Glandirana rugosa | reverse complement strand
CATCGCCCACAGCGCTGCAGCGTGTCCTCTCTCCCCCCTCTCTCCTCTCACACTGCACCGATCGGTGCGGAGAGGAGAGAGAAGCCGGCGGAAGCGCCGGCTTGTTTACATGTGATCGCGCCGTCATATGACGGCGCGATCACGTGATGAAAGGCCGCGCACAGCGGCCATTCATCACGATCCGTGATCAGTCGGGTCCCCCGGACCCGACGGTCACGGATGTTCCCGTGTGCGCGCCCCAGGGGGCGCGCGGGAACCGCGATTCTGGGAGGACGTCAATAGACGTCCTCCCAGAATTAAGCAACCGCTCTGTAGACGTCATTTGTCTATAGAGCGGTTGTTAAGCGGTTAAAGTAAACATTTTTGTGCTTGGGGTTCAGGAGGGGCCAGGGCGAGGTATGGTGGGGGAGGCAAGGTGTGTTGGAGGGGAGCGGGGAAAGGCGAGTCTAACTGATTTGAAATCTCAGTTTGCGCGCACTGAGTCCAATGATCCGACCTTAGCTGCGAGCCAGATAAAATATCACAGAGGGCCGAATGGCCCATGGCCCGCAGTTTGGGGACCCCTGATATAAAGTACAAGTTTAAAGTTTTCCTAAACGCTGAAGGTTTGTACCTTCATGAATTCTATGCATGAAGGTAAAAGCCATCAGTGTGCAGCTCCCGCTCCCCCCAATACTTACCAAGTCCAATCTCGATTCAGTGATGTGCACAAGAGCAGCTGCTCTCTTGGCTCTCTCACTCTTTATTGGCTCAGATACAGCAGCGGGAGCCATTAGCTCCTCCTACTGTCAATCACAGCCAGTGAGAAGGGAGCGAGAAGCGGGGCCGAGCTTCATCCTGTGCCTCTTATGGACACATAGAGCGGGCCTCAGGAGAGAGCACGCATCAGTGCCCCCATACATAGCAAGCTGCTTGCTATGGGGCACTCAGCAGAGAAGAGGAGCCCAGAGCACTGGCGGGAGACAAAAGAAGAGGAGGATCAGGGCTGCTCTGTGCAAAACCATTTCACAGAGCAGGTAAATATAACATGTTTGTTATTAAAGGAGAACCTTTACCTTTTAGTATCACTTTAAGAACAATGCAGCACAGTCTAAAAAGTTCAGCAACTAGGTGAACTAAGTGAAACCAGTTTCAGAATGGCTCAGAAGAAGGTCTCTTTGCAAATAAAGGTAGTAGAAGGCATGTCTACTCCATAACTGTGTTAAACCAGTATAATGGCTCCCACTGCTGACCACCTTCTAAAAATGTCAGCTGCCTGGCTGCCTATGACTTCAGTACTTTGAGTCACTGACACAGGACAGGTATGTAGATCAGGAAAGCCAGAACTCTGCACTCATTCATAGACTTATAAAGTACTTAAAGTGCATTTACTTATACTTGCAGAGTAGGACATGAAGCATTTTGTGCACCACATTACATCACTCTGTAATGCAGCACATAAAAATTGCCTACAGCTGAGATAAAAAGGTAAAAACAGCAAGCACTGACATGCATTTGCTTACCGGGCACTTTCACCCCCTTCCTACCCAGGCCAATTTTGGCTTTCAGTGCTGTCACATTTGAATCACAATTGGGCAGTCATGCAACACTGTACTCATATGACATTTTTATCATTTTTTCCCACACAAATAGAGCTTTCTTTTGGTGGTATTTAATCACCACTGAGGTTTTTAATTTTTGATAAATAAACAAAATAAATACCGAAAATTTAGAAAAAACCCAAAACTTTTTCATAGTTTGTTATACAATTTTACAAACAGGTAACTTTTCTCCTTCACTGATAAGGCAGCACTGATATGTGACACTGATGAGGAGGCATTGATGGGCACTGGTAGGCAGCACTGATAGGTGACACTGATAAATAGGCATTTATGGGCAATGATTGGCAGCAATGATGGGCACTAATTGACAACACTGATGGGCACACATTGGCAGCACTGTTGGGACTGCACTGATAATCAGGACACTTATAATCAGTGCCCTGATTATCAGTGTAGATGTCCCTTTTAGAGAAGCTGGTTATCAGCTCTCCTCTCCTCATGCTCTCAGCATGGGGAAAGAAATACAGATAACTGGCTTCTATTTACATCCATGATCAGCTGTGATTGGACACAGCTGATCACGTGGTAAAGAGCCGCTGATTGGCACTTTACCTCAATCTGTGATCAGCAGTGTCCTCCAGACACTGAGATCACAGAGTGCACCGCCTGTGCCCCGCTGTGGGCGCTATGATGGCCTCCCATAACTAGCCGGCCGTGCTGTAGCTGTCATTCAGCTACAGCGTGGCCAGCAAGTGGTTAACCACTTCAGATCAGCAGGCCGTCAATTGACGTCCTGGGATTTCAGTAGTGAAATCTCAATGATGCCGGCACCTGCAGGCATCATTGAGGTATTGTTTTTTTTCTGCATTTGATTCCTGTCACCGTAAGAACGGTCATAGCGGCAGTTCAGCCACTTGATCACTCTTACAGGCGTCAGGAGGAGACGTCCCCTCCTTCGTCGCCCTTCGGTGCTTCTCCCGACTCACCTGAGCGATCTGTGAACGGGAGAAGGAATTGCCTGCCGCCGGAAGGAAGTACAAGAGATTTCCGAGGGACAGATGGTCCCCGGTCCTCTCTTTGGCTCTCGGAGACCCGGGCGCACAACATGACATCACATCAGAGTCTCCAGATGTAAATAATGCAAGTGAACTCAGCTGGAAAGGCTGGAATCGTCCGTTTTTTCCTGATCTCAGCCTTTCCAGTCTGGAGGAGAGATGTGGGGTCTTATAGACTCCGCATCTCTCCATAAAGGGGACCTGTCACACACTTTTCCTATTACAAGGGATGGTTACATTCCTTGTAATAGGAATAAAAGTGATAAAAAAAAATTAAAGAGAAAGTGTAAAAATAAAAAAAAAAGTAAAATAAGAAATAAAAAAAAAAAAAAATTTAAAGCGCCCCGTCCCCGCGAGCTCGCGCACAAAAGCGAACGCTTACGTAAGTCGCACCCGCATATGTAAACGACGTTCAAACCACACGTGAGGTATTACCACGTGCATTAGAGTGAGAGCAATAATTCTAGCCCAAGACCTCCTCTGTAACTCTAAAAATCTAACCTGTAAAAATATTTAAAGCATCACCTATGGAGATTTTTAAGTACCAGCGTTTGGCGCCATTCCACGAGTTTGCGCAATTTTAAAACGTGACATGTTGGGTATCTATTGACTCGGCGTAACATCATCTTTCACATTCTGAAAATAAATTGGGCTAACTTTACTGTTTTTTTTTTTTTTAATTCATGAAGCAGTTAAAAAAAAAAATGCGTTTGAAAAATCGCTGCACAAATACCGCATGACATAAAAAGTTGCAACAACTGCCATTTTATTCCCTAGGATCTCTGCTAAAAAAACCCATATATAATATTTGGGGGTTCTGAGTAATTTTCTAGCAAAAAAATTATGATTTGTACATGTAGGACAGGAGTGCCAGAAATGGCCTGGATACAAAGTGGTTAAAATGGTTTTAAACCCTTCCATATATGCCCAGTGAAGTGACTGGCCTCAGGTAAAACACAACATTGAAATAAATCCTCCTACATTAGTTGTACCTGTTTATCTACAGCATTCTTTCCCCTACATTCGTTCAAAGTGCAGAATTTACAACGCTTCTCTGAGCTGTCAGAAAAAAAGAGATGGGGAGCTGAAGTTGTACTCTGCAGAGTTCAGTGAGGAGAGCTGATTAGAGGAAAAAGAACACACCTCCTTCACACAGCACACAGGAACAGAGCTGAGACTGTCAAACACCGGCTGTGTGCTGAAGCTCCCTACCCTGTCACCTTTCTTCTCTTGGTGTCAGGAAAACTTGTCAGAAGTGCCTTGTGTAGGTAGCAGAGGAAGGAGGAAGCATACTATAGGGGGATATGCGTTGTTCATATTTCATGTCTGAGGACTACAACCTCTTTAACATCGCTGCACACAGTAGCCCGCAATACACAGCAGCATGTATGCGAAACGCACATCTCCTAGTGTGAATGAGCCCTTCACAGATAGAGAAAATGGGGCATTCGAAGGTGTGCGACTTTGGTCACCTGATCAGAAAACACTCGCTAGATTATGGAAAGCCAGATCACACTTTTAGATAACGCAGCACAAAGGCAAAGAGCAGCAACTAATACCGACCAATTAGACATCACCATTCAGTAAGAAGTCAGGTCATTATGAAATGACTGCTTATCTGTTGTGGGGGTTACGGCAGTTTGCATGTCACTCATGTCTGTGAACCAGAATCAGCAGATCTGCCCCTGAGCATTCCTTTTTCCTTCCGCAGACTACAAGTCATTTCAGGTTACAGATCCCGAGCGACCTTCCGCTTTGTACTAATAAGAACATTAAGGTTCCTGGATCCTCTCTGAAGGGAAATAGATCCAAGTCTTCTGATTTGCATCCAATCCTTACTTCTAACATGTAAACCCCAACCGTGTTTAGCGTGCCAAAGCACTGCGTATCATACATAGCCGCCATCTTTTATTTTCATTTGGGGCCCATTTATATCTATACACTGTGGTAACATGTCGCAACACAGAGGAATGCTCATTACATGCGTTGTGCCATTCATTTTCATTCAAGGCAGTGCACATGTTTTGCAGCACACAGCCATGCATGGCAACACCCCAGAGTGCGGGACCTCAAATTTTTGTGATTTTGGCGCATTGGCAGGCTATTGATTTCAATAGGTGGGCGTGACTTATGTCTTCAGTATTGGGATCGAGGATCCAGCCAGTCCAATCTAGGAGACAGCAAAGATTGTTTTTAGGGGAGAAAACATGGAAGAGTTAGGTGCCAGCTGTAATTTTTGGGAAGCATTGGCTACCTGGCTCCTGGAATTTGACTAGCACTGTGTTAACACATTGCAACAATATAAATGTGCGCTCATCCTGTTGCACCTCAGCACCGCTGATCTCCTAAATCCTCTTTGCACCCACTTCCCATCTACATGCACTCTAGTGACTGCTACATGGCATTTCTCAGGGTCAGTTTTCTGATGGTGACACCAGTGGGCCTTGTCTGTGTAATGTGTGCTGAAATGGTCACTTATGGTCTCCATAGGATGCCTGTGTGACAGGTAAAAGGTAGTTATAGAAGGATCACTGATGATCTCTTTCAGCCTCTTTGCACCCGCTTCCCATCTACATGCACTTCAGCGATGGCAACATGGCATTCTTCAGTCAGTTGGTGACATCAGTGGGCCTTGTCTGTATAATGTGTGTGGAAACGGCCACTTGTACTCTGCATCGGAAGCATGTGTGACAGGGTGACAGCGGAGGAGAACAACTGGCAAACCTGGACAAACAGGAACAAGGACCTTCATGCCAGGATCACTGATCCTCTTTGCACCCCTTACCCATCTACATACACTCCAGAATGGCTGCATGGTATTTCTTAGGGTCACTTTTCTGATGGTGACACCAGTGGGCCATGTCATGTGTGTTGAAACGGCTCCACCAGAAGCCTGTGTGATAGGGTGACAACAGAGGGGAACAAAAGGGAAAACATGGATACAGTATTGGCTCCCTATAACAGATAGTTATGGCAGAATCGCTGCAGATCGTCTGCAGCCTCCTTGCAACAACTTCTCATCTACATACTCTCCAGCAATGACTACCTGGTGTTTCTCAGGGTCAGTTTGCTGATGGTGACAACAACAGACCTAGTCTGCATAATGTATGTAGAAATGGCTACCTGTAGTCTCCATCACAAGCTTGTGTGACTGGGTGACAACAGAGGAGAACAAAAGGGGTCAGGGACAGAGTGTTGTCACCTTATAGCAGGAAAGGAGTGAAGACCTTGATGGCAGGATCACCATTGATCTCCTGTAGCCTTCTCACGCTTACTTCCCATCTTCATGCATTTCAGCAATGGTTGTATAGCATTCCTCAGGGTCAGTTTTTTCTAAGGGTGTCAACAGTGAGCCCCGTCCATGGGAAGCCGGTGTTACTGGATGACAACAGAGGGGAACAACTGAGAAACATGGACACGGTGTTGTCACCCCACGACGGGAACAAAAGAAAAAAAAAAAACGGGCAGACTTGATGGGCCACTCTGTCTTTTTCCTGCTGTCACTTTTCTCTGTTTCTATGTTTCAATTTTATATGAACTTCATGGCAGGATTGCTGTTATCAGGGTCAGTTTTCTGATGGTAACACCAGTGGATGATGATTGTATGATGGGAGTTGGAATAGCCAGTTGTAGCCTCAATGGGAAGTCTGTGACAACACAGAAGGACAACTGGGAAACAGAGACAGAGTGTTGTCACCCTGTAACAGAAAGTGTCGTAGCAAGTGTCTTCACAGCAGGATGACCGCTGATCTCCTGAGGCCTCCTTGCACTTATTTCTCACCTATATGGTATATTTTCTGATGCTGACAACAGTGGGCCTTGTCTGTGTAATGTGTGTTGAAGCGGTCACTTTTAGCTTCTATGAGAAGCCTTGTGACAGGGTGACAACGCTGAAGGACAACTGGGAAACACGGACACAGTGTTGTCACCCTATAAAAGAAACAAAGATCTCGGCAGGAGCACCACTTATCTCCTGCAGCCTCTGTGACCCCACTTACTCAGGGCCAGTTTTCTGATGGTGATAACTGCGGACCATGTCTGCAAAATGTGTGTTGAAATGACCTCTTGTAGTCTCCATCAGAATCCTATATGACGGGGACAACAGAGGAGAACAACTGAGAAACAAGAACAGAGCTTTGTCACCCTATGAGAGGTAATAAGGACATGCATGGCAGGATCACCACTGATCTCCTGCAGCCTCCTTGCACTCACTTCCCATCTACAAACACTTTAGTGATGGCTACATGGCATTTCTCAGGGTCAGTTTTCTGACGGTGACAACAATGGAGGGGAACAACTGGGAAACGTGGACACAGTGTTGTTACCCTTTAACAGGCAGTGAAGAACCCTAATGATGGGGTCGCTGCTGATCTGCTACCTCTTTGAACCCACTTCCCATCTATATGCACTCCAGCAATGGCTGCATGGCGTTTCTCAGGGTCAGTTTTCTAACGGTGATACCAGTGGACCTTGTCTGTGCAATGTGTGTTGAGACAGCCCCCTGTTACCTCCATGGGAAGCCCATGTGACAGGGTGACAACGGAGAGGAACAATTAGGAAACATGGACACAGTGTTGTCACCCTATAACAGAAACAAGGATCCTAATGGTAGCATCGCTGCTGATCTCCCGTAACGTCTTTGCACACACTTCCTATCCACATACACTCCAGTGATGCCTACATGGCATTTCTCAGGGTCAATTTTCTGATGGTGACAACAGTAGACCATGTCTGTGTAATGAGTAATGAAATGGCCACTTGTAGCCACCATGGGAAGTCCATGTGACAGGGTGACAACGCTGGAGGACAAGTGGGAGACAGGGACAGAGCGTTGTCACCCTATAACAAGTAATACATATTTTACAGACAGCAAAAATCACAAAAAAAATATTTTCTCCTAAAAAAAAAAAATTTACAAACTTTATTAATACATCATTAAAAACATACATATGGTTCCAGTACAGTCTATTTGTAGCATAGTGTGCATCAAAGCATTCTGCAGATGATTGGTCGTGTCTTCATAGATGCTTCTCATACAATATCCAGATCTTGTATGTATTGCACTGTATTAGGGATGTGGCAGCGGCTTACTCTCTCAGGGTGCTTTCCCCTATATTTTCACTATAACAGGGACCTTCATGGCAGGATCAATGCTGATGTCTTGCAGTCTCTTTACACCCAACTTCCTATCTACATGCATTCCAACGATGGCTACATGGCATTCCTCAGGGCAGGGCATGACAAATCCCAGGTGCCAGGTTGCCATGGCGACAAAAAATTGCATCCAGGCACGTGCTGTCCAAATGCTTTCACACACCCCGCATGTGCCCCCTCACCCCGCTATGTGCCCCTGGGCTTTGCTTGCCCATCTTCGGGCCCAAGACCAGCATAGCGGGTGCCGCTTTGTAGAGGGGAGGGAGGAGAGCGGACTCCCCTTCTTGTTGCTGATCCGGAAGAGACGTGTACGACATCACTTCCAGGTCCCCGTTGACAGTTTACCAGGCCTTCAAGGCCTGGAAAGCATGTGATGCAGTGCGATGTGCATTGCATTACATTTGGTGGAGCCCAGAGGAGACATCTGGGGTCTTTTAGATTCTGGATGTCTCATTAAAGAGAATCTGTCACCAAAAAAAATCACCATTTAGGTGACCTTTTGCCCCCTAGGTGATGGAAAAAAAAAGTTAAAGAAGTCCAGCCAAAGCTCGTTTGGCTGTACTTCTGTGGATTGCAGGAGTGCAATTATTTTGCATTCCTGTGACCCATTTTCAGCACAGAGCGGGCAGAAGTCCCTCTCTGCTGACGTCACTGCTGTCAGTCCAGGCTCAGGTGTCATCACAACAATAAAGTCTGGATCCGCCAGGTGCCTGGACTGACACCCGTCTCAGGCTGAGAGCTTGAGACTGCCCACTCCCACCCCCTCCACAGCCCAGCGCTCTAATGAGCGAGGAGGAAGCAGAGAAGAGAGCTGCTGACTGACAGTCTACATCTCTCTGCTCGTGGAGCTCTGAAAACCGAGCGATCTGTGGTGTTTGATCACTCGGTTCTAAGTGTAGAGGCGCGGGGGGATAGATGCAGCATCCACCTAGGTAAGTATCATGGGGAAAAAATAAATCCTTTATTTCTCTTTTAGGTAAACAAAGTTTTTAATTGTAGAAAATTACATCCAAGTACATAAAATCCCCCCCACATATAAGAACGTACAAACATAAACACTACGCCTGAAAACGTTGATTGTGATACGTTAAATATTGCTGCGCTCACCGGAATGAGAGCAATAATCTTAGCACCAGACCTCCTTCGCAACGCTAAACTGATGACCTATTGGGGGCAATTAACCACTTGCCGACCGCTCGCCGCAGCGTGACGGCAACAAAGTGGTTCGTTATCGCAAACCTCCGTCACCTGATGGCGGCTGCGATAACTAGCATTGTGAGCGTGCACGCCGCCAGAGGCGCACTCGCGTGCTCACTGTGCTCCAGGGGGGCCAGGGAGCGGGTAGGGTGGAATCGATTGCCGCTAGCTACCCGCGATGGCTCCCCCGCAGTGAGAGAACGGAGGTCCGTGTATAACCACGAATCTCCGTTCTCATAGAGAGGGAAGGGCTGTAATCACAGGCTTCCTGTATATGGAAGCCGTGATCACTCCCCTCTCCCTGCCAGCCCAGCTCCCATGCAGTTAGAACACACCTAAGGAACACAGTTAACCCTTAGAGCACCCCCTCCACACTGCCAATGGCATTTATACAGTATTCAGTGCATTTTTATAGCACTGATCGCTGTATAATTGTCATTGGTCCCAAAATAGTGTCAAAATGGTCCGACGTGTCCGCTGCAATATCGCAGTACCGCTAAAAATCGCAGATTGCCGCCATTATTAGTAAAAAAAAAAAAAAAACAGAAATTAATTCTCATCATCCGTAAACGCAGCAACTTTTGCTCAAACCAATCAATAAACGCCGATTGCGATTTTTTTAACCAAAAATATGAGGAAGAATATAAATCGGCCAAAACCGATGAAAAAAAAAAATTTTTTTCTTGGATTTGTATTTTAGCAAAAAGTAAGAAAAACTGTTTTTTGCAAAATTGTCGCTTTTTTTTATTTATAGCGGTGATCAGAAATGACACAGAGGGGATCAAATACCACCAAAAGAAAGCTCTATTTGTGGGTAAAAAAAGAACATAAATTGTGTTTGGGTACAACGTTGCACGACCGCGCAATTGTCAGTTAAAGCGACGCAGTGCCGAAACGCAAAAAGTGCTCTGGTCCTAAAGCGTGAAATCCTTCCGGGGCTGAAGTGGTTAAAGTGTCCCCTATGGAAAACATAAGGTACTGACGTTTGTTGCCATTTCACGGGCGCATGCAGATTTAAAGAGGAAGTAAACCCTGATGGGGTTTACTTCCTCTATATTCCCCTGCAAAGTAAAAGCATAATGGGCTACTATGCATCGCATACTAACCCATTATGTGTCACTTACCTGCAAACGAAGCCTGCGCTGTCCCCTGTGCTGGCAGCATCCATCTTCAGCCCCTCTTCCTTCCTGGGCCGCGACTCCGGCTCTGTGACTGGCAGGAGTCACGTAACGTCACTCCCACGCATGCGCGCGGGAGCCGCCAGTCTCAACACGAACGAAGTGAAGAAACGGCACAGTTTCTAAACTGTGCATGTGTCGAATGACGTCGGCAATGACAGTACACTGTATATCTCCTAAACCATTTAGGTCTTTTATATTTTACCAAAAAATTGGGTAAATTATTGTGTTTTTGCATCCGCTATAATTAACTTTAATTTTTTTTTTTACCAAAATGTTGTTGATTCCTAGACCTTTGCAGTAATATTGTGCAACAAAATGTTTGCACTAGCACAATTTTTTTCTCCAGGGTGTCTGTTTTCAGAAAATATATAATGTTTTGGGGGGTTAACGCATTCTCCAAGCCTAAAATGTTATTTTAAATGTGTGCAAAAAAACCCTGCAAAAACGGTTCTGGCTGTGAAAGTGGTAAAGGATAAGTTCACCTTCAGGAACATGTTCCACCCTTAAGCTTTTTTGGTTAAATAAAACAGGCTCCTATCTTTTTTAGCTCCAAGATCTCCTGCTACCTCTATACACCCACTTCCCATCTATATGCACTCTTGACAATGGCTACCTGGCGTTTCTCAGGGTCAGTTTTCTAATGGTGACAACAGTGAGCCTGGTCTGCATAATGTGTGCTGAAATGGCCACTTGTAGCCACCATAGGAAGTCTGTGTGAAGGTGACAATGGAGGGGTTCAGCCTGGAAACATGGAGAGAATGCTGTCACCCTATAACAGACACAAGGACCCTAATGGCAGGATCACCGCTGATCTCATGCAACCTCTTTGCACCCACTTCCCATCTACATGCACTCCAGTAATGGCAACATGACATTTCTCAGGGTCAGTTATCTGATGGTGACACCAGTGGGTGTTGGGATGGCCACCTGTAGCCTCATCGGGAAGCCTGTGTGGCAGGGTGACAATGGAAGGTAACAACGGAGAAGCATGGACACGGTGTTGTCACCCTTGAACAGGTAGTGAAGGACCATAATGACAGGATCACCGCTGATCCCCTGCAACCTCCTTGCACCCACTAATCTACACGCACCCCAGTGTCTGTTTTCTGATGGTGACAACAGTGGGCATTGTCTGCAAAATGTGTGTTGAAACAGCCTCTTGTAGTCAACATATGAAGCCTGTGTGACAGGGTGACAATGGAGGGGCACAGCCTGGAAACATGGAGAGAGTGTTGTCACCTTATAACAGGAACAAGGACCCTAATGGCAGGATCACCACTGAGCTCCTGCAATCTCTTTGCACACACTTCCCATCTACATGCACTCCAGTGACGGCAACATGGCATTCCTCAGGGTCAGCTTTCTGATGGTGACACCAGTGGGCCTTGTCTTGTGGCCAACATATGAAGCCTATGTCACAGGGTGATACTGGAGAAAAACTGGGAATCAGGGACAGAGTGTTGTCCCCCTGTAACAGGAAGTGCCAGAGCAATGGTCTTCATAGCAGGATCACTTCTGATCTCCTGTGACCTCTTTGCACTCACTTCCCATCTACATGCACTCTAGCTAAAGCTGCACGGCATTCCTCAGGGTCAGTTTTCTGATGGTGACACCAGTGGACTATACTGCGTGTGGAAATTACCACTTGTAGCCTCCACAGGAAGCCCATGTGACAGGGTGACAATGGAGGGGAACAACTAGGAAACATGGACACAGTGTTGTCACCATATAACAGGAAGAAGGACCTTTATGGTAGGATCACAGCTAATCTCCTGCAGCCTCTTTTCACATATACATGCACTCCAGCAAGAGCTGCATGACATTTCTCAGGGTCATTTTTTCTGGTGGTGACAATAGTATACCTAGCTTGTGTAATGTCCTGTAAACTGCACACATGGAGGAGCTCAGGCTGACCATCCCTGACCGGACTTATCAGTATGAAGGGAATAGAAGAATCTGACTTTCCAACTCTTTTCCGAAGATCTGCAATGGACAGAAGAGCCTCCAATGATCCCCCCTGGCAGTGACAGATCAGGCGACAGCCCAGCATGGAGAGCATAATACAGATATGAGGAGGACTATGGAGGAGGACTGTAGACATTTCCTGCTTATTTATACTTGGATCAATGATGATGCAGCTGATATTGAACAA
>BLSH010344769.1:1022238-1032911 GCA_018402905.1 Glandirana rugosa | reverse complement strand
CCAAGTTCAGGACTAGTTAGGGAAGGGGGGGGGGGGGTCAGGGCACTTTGTATTGGGGGGGGGGGGTAGATTTGCTGTGTGTGTCCTCCATGCGATCATCTCTGTGTCACAGACAGCAATGTGCAGTGTTGGGAGTACCTGTGTCTGCCATGGCACAAGGCACTGACAGCACAGTGACAGCTCAGTGACAGCAGACACGCCCCCCTCTGCACTGGGTGGGATGAAAACTTTGTTTCTAAAATGTATCACTGAGCCAATGTCACTGCTTGACTTAAAGGAGCAGTCCACCCCAAAAGTTTTTTTTATACCAATCATAAATAAAGAGTGTGATATCAGCTGTGACAGAACAGTAAAGCCTAAACATTTTTTTACCTAAATGCATCCCTTGCATTAAGATAAAAAATGTTTAGGTGTCAGCATCACCCCTCACCATACTTACCTGAGCGCTCACTCTATCCAGCGCATTGCACTTCTGCAGCTCTTCTCTCCCCTCACTTCCGGGTCTCACTGGCTTCGCTGGGGCACCCATGGGGGCACTGGACAGAGGAGAGGGGCCAGGGCCTGAAAAGAAGCTTTGTTATTTTCTTTTTTTTTTTTTTTATTACCTTTGCAATCACTTTAAAGTAGAACTAAAGGCAAAACTTTTTTCTTTTGTTTGGATAGAATAGAGAGAGATTAGAAGATCTGTCAGGCTGCTGTCTGTGTTCCTGAGATTCACCAACAGTGAAAGAAAATCCTGATTTTTGGGTTGTCACCAGAACAGGAATAGAGGGGAAATCTTCTAGTGGGTACACTAGTTCTGGTGACAACCAGGGATTCCCTCACTTTGGAGGGATGTCCTCTCACCTCTTGATCTGGCGATGGGACAGGAAGTGAAGGGAAATCTCCCTAATTGCACACAGATGGCAAAAAAATAATCCACCAGGGGCTATAACCCTCCTTCACACTATCAAAAAGGAAAAAAAAAGTTTTGCCTTCAAGCGGTATTAAAACCAAAAGCAAACATTTCTTATAACAGCTTATTCTTAGATGTGTTGGTTGCATTCATTTTTTTTTTCTAGGCTTTCATTCCTTTATGTTTACCTGGAGATCCAGCCAGCAAGTCTATTGTTTTTCAAAAGCACAATCTCTCCAGCAGAATGCATGAATGAGACAAACCACTTAAAACTGGCAAGGGTGCTTACAATGATCAGCTTTTATTTATTTATGTAAAAGGCTTTATGCCAAAAGGAACAAAACTGTTTGCTGTAACTCAGGGCTTGACAAATTTGCTTTGAATCTAGGAGCCAGCTAAAAAGTCAGGAGCCAGTTTTTTTAAACTAACAAATTATAAGGTGTGAAAAACACGTAACATGTTCCCGAAGGCAAACTTATCCTTTAACCCTTTCACATCCAGAGCCTTTTTTTGTTTTTTTTTTCACACATTTAAAAAATAATTTTAGGCCTGAAGGTTACACAAAACCCCCAAACATGATATATTTTCTGAAAGCAGACACGCTAGAGAATAAAATAGTGGTAGTTCCAGTTTTTTATGTCACACTGCAAAGGAAACACAAAATTTCAGTAAACAAAAACATATCAAAAGTAAATTTTAACCACTTGCCGACCGCGCTATAGTCGAAAGAAATCTACAGCATGGTCAGCTTATTCTGGGAGGGCGTCTATGGACGTCCTCTCAGAATTGCGCTCCTGCGCACCCCCTGGCAATGTCTGTGACCGTCGTGTCTCCCAGACCCGGCGTGTCATTAATCGGGGTAAAGGGCCCACGACAGCAGCCCTTTACCACGTGATCACTCCGTCCAATGGGCGGAAAGTTGTGGAAAAATATGACATGTTCATAAAACTCATTATGCCTCCTAGAATATATGTTGGGGTGTTTACTTTCCAAAATTGGGTAATTTTTCGGGTGTTTCTTTTGTCCTGGTGCACCAGGGCCTTCAAAAGTGTGATAGGTGGCCACCCCTAACACATCAATACATCCCTGGCTCATCCATCCATGCATCCCTGGCCCATCCATCCATGCATCCCAGGCTCATCATCCATCCATGCATCCCTGGCTCATCCATACATCCCTGGCTCATCCATCCATAAATCCCTGGCTCATCCATCCCTGGCTCATCCATACATCCCTAGCTCATCCATCCCTGGATCTTCCATATCTGGCTCATCCATCCATCCCTGGCTCACCAATACCTGGCTCATCCATCCATCCATGGCTCACCCATCCATCCCTGGCTCCCCTGTTCCCTGGCTCACCCGTCGCTTGCTCACCCATTCCCTGACTCACCCATCCCTGGCTCATCCAGTCCCTGGCTCACCCGTCCTTGGGTCACCCAGTCCCTCGCCCACCCGTCCCTGGTTCACCCGTCCCTGGCTCACCCCGTCCCTGGCTCACCCCGTCCCTGGCTCACCAGCCCATGGCTCACCCGTCCCTGGCTCACCCCGTCCCTGGCTCACCCCGTCCCTGACTCACCTGTACCTGACTCACCCAGTCCATGGCTCACCCAGTTCCTGGCTCACCCGTTCCTGGCTCACCCTTTCTCTGGCTCACCCGTCCCTGGCTAACCTGGCCATGGCTCACACAGTCCCTGGCTCACCTGTCCCTGGCTCACCCGTCCCTGGTTCACCTGTCCCTTGCTCACCCGTCCCTGGCTCACCCATCCCTGGCTCACCCATCCCTGACACACCCGTCCATGGCTCACCCAATCCCTGGCTCACCCATTCCCTGGCTCACCCATTCCCTGGCTCACCCGTCCCTGGCTCACCCACTGGCTCACCCAGTCCCTGGCTCACCCGTCCCTGGCTCACCCGTCCATGGCTCACCCAGTCCCTGGCTCACTCATTCCCTGGCTCACCCGTCCCTGGCTCACTCAGTCCCTGGCTCACCTGTCTCTTGCCCACCCAGTCCCTCGGTCACCCTGTCCCTTGCTCACCCCTCCATGGCTCATCCATGCTCCATCTCTGGCTCATTCATCCATCCTTGGCTCATCCATCCATCCCTGACTCATTCATGCTCCATTCCTGGCTCATTCATCCACCCCTGGCTCATCCATCCAGAATCATGCTAATCTTTGCTCCATCCCTGGCTCATCCATCCACATCCATGTTTCATCCCTGGCTCATCCACCCACATCCATGTTCCATCCCTGGCTCACCCATCCACATCCATGCTCCATCCCTGGCTCATCTATCCACATCCATGTTCCATCCCTGGCTCATCTGTCCACATCCATGTTCCATCCCTGGCTCATCTGTCCACATCCATGCCACCACAATGCCCATTAGTGCCTCACAAAAGTGTGATAGGTAGTCAAATTAGATTTGAAATGTGTGTCCCTAGAATGCCTGATGGTGCTCCCTGCATGTTGGGCCTCAGTATGTGGCCAGGCTGTGGAAAAGCCTCACACATGTGGTACCGCCATACTCGGGACAAGTAGCAGAATATATTTTGGGGCGTAATTTTTGCTATGTACATGTTATGTGTTAGAAATATTGTATAAATGGCCAACTTTGTGTAAGAAAAAGTATGTTTTCATTTTCTTTCCACATTTTCCCAAAACTTGTGGAAAAATATGACATGGTCATAAAACTCCTTATGCATCCTAGAATATATGTTGGGGTGTTTACTTTCCAAAATTGGGTAATTTTTTGGGTGTTTCTTTTGTCCTGGTGCTCCAATGCCTTCAAAAGTATGATAGGTAGTCAAGAAATTTTATGCGTAATTTATGCTCCCAGAACACTTGACGGTGCTCCCTGCATGTTGGGCCTCTGTATGTGGCCAGGCTGTGAAAAAGTCTCAGAAATGTGATATCGCCATACTCAGGAGGAGTAGCAGAATGTGTTTTGGGGTGTAATTTGTGGTATGCATATGCTATGTGTGAGAAATAACCTGTTATGACAATTTTATGAAAAAAATAAAAATAAAAAATAAAAATCTTAATTTTGCAAAGAATTGTGGGAAAAAATTACAACTTCAGAAAACTCACCATGCCTCTTACTAAGTACCTTGGACTGGCTACTTTCTAAAAAGGGGTCATTTGGGGGGTATTTGTACTTTCCTGGCTTGTTAGGGTCTCAAGAAATGAGATAGGCAGTCAGTACACCAGGTGTGATCAATTTTCTGTGAATGGAACCATAGCTTGTAGACTCTCTAAGACTACATCCACACTGGGGGGTGGTGGAGCGTTAGCGGTAAATCCCTGTTAGTAACAGCGGGGATTTACCGCTGTTAGAACGGCGCTACAGCTGCAGGAGCGGTGCGCTTTTACCCCCCCCCCCACAAGGGGTTAAAACAGGGTTAAAAGTGCCCACTCTCTGCGCTTCCGAGGTGGTGTGCAGCCTCTTCGGAAGCGCTGCCCCATTGTTTTCAATGGGCAGGGGTGGTGGAGGAGCAGTATATTACCGCTCACTGCACCGCCCCAAAGACGCTGCTTGCAGGACTTTTTGTAACGTCCTGCAAGCGCACCGCCCCAGTGTGAAACCACTCCAGCTTTCACATTGGGGTGGATTTTTGAGGCGCTTTACAAACGCTATTTTTAGCTAAATAGCGTCTGTAAAGCGCCTCAGTGTGAAAGGAGCCTAACTTTTACAAAGACCAAATAATATACACTAATTTGGGATATTTTTACCAAAGATAACTAATATAAATGAATATAATATATTTAAATACCACCAAAAGAAAACTATATTTATGTGAAAAAAGGACAAAAATTTCATGAGTACAGTATAGTATGACTGAGTAATTGTCATTCAAAATGTGAGAGCGCTGAAAGCTGAAAATTGGTCAGGTTAGGAAGGAGGTTTAAGTGCCCAGTGGTCAAGTGGCTAAGGGGGGGGGGGGGGGTGGAACGCAATAAATTACCCAATGTTTTGGGAAAATATAAAATCCAAGGTTGTGCCGAGTAAATAGATACCCAACATGTCAAACTTTAACCTCCCTGGCAGGATGATTATGTCAGATTTTTGCGTCTCAAAGCGATACATTTCTTTGCATAGAAGCATTATATTGTAGGCCTGTAATTCTTAGGAATAACTCACTTAAATCTGTCCAAACAAGAGTCTAGTAGACATCCTGGGTATGATAAAGTTTGAAACAATGAAATCATAAATTATAATGTAATAAATAACTATAATTATCAAAAATAATAATATAATAATAATAATAAAATGTATTCAATAATGTAATCAAATCAAAAACACTGAAATTTGCTCAGTTGCAGAATTGTCGCTGTCGTCACTTTCAGTGTCTGATGATAAATTTCCCTATGAATCCGTATCACTCAATTCTGCAAATGATTCTTATTTACTATCGCTGTTTTCTACATGGTTAAAAACCGTTTTTGACGTAAAGGGATGCTTTTTGGGTGCAATGGACATTCTCAAGTCTCCAGGCAGAAAGAATGGCAAATATAATATAAAATATATTATAAAATAAAAGTGCATGCAGGGCACTGGACAAAGCACTAGGGACAAAAGGGATGTGAAATGATTTGATGCAGTAATGTAATCTTACAGATTACAGTGTACTGTATGTGTTATATGTGTTTCACTTTCTGAATTTTCCGCCGGACTCCGTCTCCATGCGATGCGATGCGATGCTTGCAGTGTAAGGAGCCCGGCATACAGTACATGGGGCGGAGGACACGGCGGGAGGATATTGCAGGATCCTGGGGACAAGGTAGGTAACTAGGTAACTCTCCTGCGATGCGATCCTGAGTGTGGCTTGGGGTTACCACTTTTGGTATTGAAAATTAACCCCGAGCCACATTCGGGAATACCGCCAGGGAGGTTAAACATGTCAGTACCCCATATTTTCCATAGAAAACACTTTAAAAGCCCCCTATAGGTCATCAGTTTAATGTTACGAAAGAGGTCTGGTGCTAGAATTATTGCTGTCCAACACGCACAGCATTATGTTACATGTGTATCGCAATCACTGGTTTCAGGCATAGGCACCCCGCAGTGTGCGTTTGTACATGCATATACTGTATATGGGGGTCCTCAAATTTTTTTTGGGGGGGGATTCTATGTGCTTGGGTGTAACTTTACAATTCATTTATTTTATTTTTTATTTTGGTTTATTTAACCTTTTTCCCATAAGGGACAAAAAGTCCTTTATGCGATGATTGTTTTTGTCGACAGGTTCTCTTTAATGAGGCATGCAGGGTCTAAGAGACCCCAGATGTCTCCCCTGAGCTCCAGTGAATGTAATGCAATGCACATCACGCTGCATTACATTCTTTCCCGGCCTTGATGGGTGGGGAAACTGTGAACTGGGACGTCACTTCCAGGTCAGCAACTAGAATTTAGTATTTCTAAATCTGCTAGTCCATCTAATACTCCCCTCCCCCCAGACTGACAGTGCTGCTGTCCAAAGGTGTCCCCTGTGCTCCTTCATCCAGAGTGGATGAGCTCTAATACAAGAGGTGTGTTACTGGCTGGATCACCAGGTGAAAACAGAGGGAGAAAAGCCTAAAAAAAAATAGAAAAGGAATGCAGCCTCCACATATGATGATTGATAAGCTGCAATATGTTACATTTTTGGGTTTAATATCACTTTCAGTTCTTTCTTCATTTATTTGACTTACTTGGTCTGAGTCTGACTCCTTGGTGGTCAGAAGTCTGGCAGTTGCTGTCCCATTAAGTCGCTAACTTTAGACAATGTAAGCGCCTTGTAATGCACTGCGATAAAATGATTGCGGCTTTTTTTTGTGTTCTTAGTTCGGTGGCCTACAAGCCCTATACAAAGCAAGGCTTTTAGCTTTATTTTCACCAAAGGGGCTGATGTGATTGAACCCTCATTTTTTTTTTTTTTTTTGTTTAAAGCCCAACTCTGGAAAGCTTGAGACTTCCTCCTTGCAGTTGGACTGCACCCACACGGCAAGGGTTAACTCCTAGCTTAGGTCTGGGGACATGGAAAAGAAGATTTTCCTGATCCTCCACCTTGTTAGACTGAAAGCTGTAGTGCCCAGAAACTATAGTGTATATACTGGAAGTTTTATTTTTTTTTATACTACTAATGGCGGTGATCAGTGCCTTATTGTGGGACTGCAATAGTGTGGTGTACAATCTGACACTAACTGACACTGAGGGGAACTGACTAAGTGCCACTGACATCACCAGTGACACTAATATAGTGATCAGTGCTAATACTATACAGCAGGGCTTGACAAATTTGCTTTGAATCTAGGAGCCAGCTAAAAAAGTTAGGAGACAGTTTTTTCTAGCATAGTGTTGGTTGTCAGCGCCCGGGGTAAGGCAAGTAATTTGCACCCCCCTAACTCTAACTTACTCAGAGCAGCCAGTCAATAACTCCAACATAGCACCGTTACATCTGGGTTATAGGCTGGCCAGAAAGAGTGACACTAAAAACCTGTTATAGGGGGAAATTCCTTATTATGCCTAATGCATTGTGACTGCGGCATGTAAAACGCCCTCATCTGCTGCCTAATGCAGCTTAAGGGTGGCCATTGGTGGGTGGCAAAAACATATCTGTACTGCACATTTTTACCACCCAACTGCACATCTAAACGAGGCCTTAATGATAATAGAATACAAAAAAAGGGGAAAGAAGTATCCCAGTGCTGCTGATCTTCTGCTGCCTCTTTGCAGCCACTTCCTGCCTACACGTGTGTCCCCCATGCTGAATTTTCATTGCTCTGATGGGTTTCCGGTCACCATGAAATACTTGGGCACAGCTGCACATAAGGAGTGGTAATGGTTGATGGTACACAGGGCTTTATCACAATTTTGTAGCTTAGAATAAAGATCGCAATTCTCGCAGTGTAACATCAGCATTCACATTATACAAAAAAAACGGGCTAACTGTTAATGTTTCGTTTTTTCTTTTAATTCATTAAAATGTATTTTTTCCACAAAATTACGTTTGAAAGACTGCTGCGCAAATACCATGTGACATAAAATATTGCAACAACTGCCATTTTATTCTCTAGGGTCTGTGCTAAAAGAAAATATATAATGTTTCGGGGTTCTAAATCATTTTCTAGCAGAAAATACTGGAATTTTACTTGTAAGCCACAAAAGGTTTAGTCTTTAGTCTTTAAATGGTTAAACTGACCATCTACAGACCGGAGGTAATTCCTTTGATAAAGGGCCCTTTCACATGGGCTTTACGTTTTCGGGATCGGGATCGCGATCCCCGCTGAGCTGACGGATGACAGTTCCTGAGCGGCGATGGAACTGTCAGAGCCCCGCTTTGCTCTATGTAGATCAGATGAAAACAGACTGCCTGTCCGTTTTCATCCGATCCGCTTCAATCCGATTCCACAGACGGATCTCCACCCGTCTGTATTTCATGGACAGGATCGGATTGGAGAGCGGCGGATGTCAGCGGACATGTCTCCACTGACATCCACCCCTCCATAGGGCTGCATGGAGCGTCCGTTCAGGTCCGCCTGAAAAACTGACAGGCGGACCTGAACGGAAAGCCCATGTGAAAGGGCCCTTAACCACTTCAATACCAGGCACTTACCCCCCTTCCCGCCCAGACCAATTTTCAGCTTTCAGTGCTTTTGCACTTTGAATGAGAATTGCGCGGTCGTGCTACACTGTACCCAAACAAAATTTTTATTATTTTGTTCCCACAAATAGAGCTTTCTTTTGGTGGTATTTGATCACCTCTGCGGTTTTTATTTTTTTGCGCTACAAATAAAAAAAAGACCGGAAATTTTGAAAAGAAAAAAAAACGTTTTTCTCTCTTTCTGTCACAAAACTTTGTAAAAAAGTACATTTTTTCCATCACTGATGGGCACTGATGAGGCTACACTGACAGGCACTGATGATGCAGTACTACTTGGCACTGATGAGGTGGCACTGACGGGCACTGAAAAGGTACTTATATGCACTGATGGGCACTGATAGGTGGCACTGATATGTAGCACTGAAGGCACTGATAAGCGGCACTGATGGGCACTCATAGGCGGTACTGATGGGCACTAATAGGTGGCACTGATGAGCACTGATAGGTGGCACTGGCAGGTGGCACTGGTAAGCACTGATAGGTGGCACTGGTGGGCACTGATAAGTCGCACTGGTGGGCGACAATTGCAGATTGCACTGTAAGGTGTGCATTCCCTGGTGGTCTAGGGTTATCCTGAGGATGTCAGTAGAAGCCCAGTCAGGATAACCGAACCAGAGCCCGGCCGTCATTTTGCTATAGGCTGGGCGGGAAGATGTTAAGAAAGAAAAAAACAAATCCGGGCAGCCTGCCAAGTTTAACAGCTGTTAGATTAAGCAGAGAACAGCTCTCCTTAAATCAGAGATGCTGTTTTAAGATAGTGAGGTGAGAGAATGATCTGCTGCCACTCTCCAGGACGCGGTTTCTGGTCGCCATGGTGACCTGGTGCTCTGGGATTGTCGAGCCCTGCTTTACACTGTCACTGCACTAATGACACTGGGCAGGAAGGGGTTAACATCTAGGGGCGATCAAAAGGTTAAATGTGTGCCTAGCTATGTGTAATGTGTGCTGCTTTTTCTAAGAGATCGCTCCCTCTGTACAGAGCTCTGTGTTGTTTGTCAACACGGAGCTCTAGGCTGTGATTGGACATCGCCAATCAGCAGGTCCCAACTGTAAATCATTGGGCATGCATGTGCCTGAAACCCAGAAGTAGGCAGCGACGTGCTAGTATGTCGACACCATCCGCTCATTCGCAGTACATTGCAGGTTGGCGGTCAGAAAGTGGTTAAAGGAGAAGTATGGGCTTGTTAAAAAACAAACATCCATACTCACCTCTCTGTTGCAGCATCGGTGTGATGTTGCAGCTGCCTTCTGTCGGCCAAGTACTGAGCGGTTACATGGCCACTGACTACTCAGTTCTCTGTCCCCTTGGAGTGGAGAGCGATGACTTTCAGTTACTGCTCTCTGCTTTACTCCTCCAGCGTTCACAGAAGGGCAGGCACAGCTGTCCCTGGCTCTCAGCTGCTCGCTGAAAGGTGGAGCCAGCTGTCAATTAAGCAGCCAGATTCCTGGGAGCAACTCTGCCCCACCAGCTGAAAGTTGGCAATAGCTTGCCATTAGCTGAATCTGGATGTTATTTACTGTAAATTCCTCCATTGTGTAAATCAGCATTTCTCAACCTTTTTTCTGTCACAGCACCCCAAAAGTACAATCTTTAGGCCCCCCTCCACATATCAATTATACATTCATTTGGTGGTTAATGTTAATGGAACTACTGATATTTTTTTTATTATCAAAAGAGAACCAGCCAGAAGTAAAAAAAAATTGAACCGTACATTTCTTACCATTTCAGTGACCTATCACCAAAGAAAAGCCAAAAATAAATTCTTCCACTCCTGACATGCATGGGGGTGGCATACATGTATATGATTTATTGTTTGTACCTGTAGTAGTGACCAGAAACTGTAGTGTGAATGATGCATTCTTTTTATCCTTTCTGAATGAACTTGTACTAAGACTGACACAAAATATAAAGCCTGCCACTGACCCTAACACTGTTACTATAAGTGCCACTGGCCCTAACTGCCACTGACCAGAACACTGCCACTTAAACTACCCCTGACCTGAACACTGCCACTTAAACTACCACTGACCTGAACACTGCCACTAAAACTACCACTGACCAAAAACCGAAAAGAAACCACTATCCAGTGACTTTACCATTCTTTACATGCCAAGTTAAAAAAAAATGAAGACC
>BLSH010344769.1:989217-1009283 GCA_018402905.1 Glandirana rugosa | reverse complement strand
CACCTCTCTGAACAGTGTCTGGGAGGCTGTGGTTGCTGCTGCACGCAATGTTGATGGTGAACAGATCAAAACACTGACAGAATCCATGGATGGCAGGCTTTTGAGTGTCCTTGCAAAGAAAGGTGGCTATATTGGTCACTGATTTGTTTTTGTTTTGTTTTTGAATGTCAGAAATGTATATTTGTGAATTTTGAGATGTTATATTGGTTTCACTGCTGAAAATAAATAATTGAAATGGGTATATATTTGTTTTTTGTTAAGTTGCCTAATAATTATGCACAGTAATAGTCACCTGCACACACAGATATCCTCCTAAAATAGCTACAACTAAAAACAAACTAAAAACTACTTCCAAAAATATTCAGCTTTGATATTAATGAGTTTTTGGAATCATTGAGAACATGGTTGTTGTTCAATAATAAAATTATTCCTCAAAAATACAACTTGCCTAATAATTCTGCACTCCCTGTAATGTGAAAAAGTCCTAATCTGCATACTTCTTCGGGGTCTGTAAGAAAAGCCTTGAAGCCACTGGATCATGAATGACAGCCAATCAGCATCTTCAAAGGGAGGTAAAAAATGTCAGCCGACATATTTCTCCCATGACAGTTTTTTAAAGGCTTACTTTGCTGACTGCTACTACTGTCTCCTGGCTGTCATGCTGATCCAGTAGCTTCGGTACTTTTAAATTTACCAACTCAGGACTTTCTGACCTCTGTTATGATCTGTGCACTTGTTCCAGGTAAGCAGCTTAAACTATTGAAGCCAGAGAAAGCCAGGCAACTAGCATAGCGGGCTGGGTCTGTCACCTGTCCACTAGCCCTGCCTCCCACAGATTTCAAGCAGCGGCAGCCCGCCCTTTACCAACCCTGTTCCCACCTCCAGTTTGCAATGTTAGTGTTTTGCTATCTGTAGTTGGGCTGGGCGCATATGCATGCGGGAAGTTGGCTGAGCAAAGACTCAGCTCAGTTGGATCCTGTGACTGTGCCAGCTGCAGGGGGTTAATTATTGGGATTGCCGTAGATAGATACTGAATACATTTTGGTACCTTCGTCCAGGAACAAATTATGGCAAAGAAAAGGGAAAGAATTTAGGACTTTCCCTTATTGAGGCATTAATAATGGACTTTGATGGTACTGTACACATTGAATACAAAATTGTTTATAAAAGTATAGATTTTTACTACAATCATCTTTAAAGCGAGGGGGGGGGGAATACAGAAAAACTCTGAATACAAATATATATATACACAGCTAAAATATGCACAGACCGAAAATCAGACATCTATACAGTTTGTCATTTTGAGAAATACTAATGCATTTTTCTGTAGACTCAACATGTTTCGCGGATTAAGAACTATCACAGCTTCCTCTGGAATCTTTTTACAGAGGAACATGCAAAATTGATTTGATGTCTGTATTATACTGTAACATTAAACAATGAGAAAACATACCATTATACATAACAATTATACATACACATGTATCATGGATAAAGAGTAATTTAATATATTGATATTACAAAGAATGACAAAATCAACTGAGCTGAAAATTTGTCAATATCAGCGCCCTGGATAGAATAAAAGATGGTCACATCACATGGGCATAACCTCAAATGCACCAATGAAGATAATAAAAATAATAAGCTGCTGCTTTAAATTAAATGATAAAAAGTCTACAGCATCTAATGAAACATTTCCCAAAACGATGCAAGCAGCGCTAGTAAATAAGTGAATGGGTAGAACAGATAATATAATGAATCAAACAGTCCACTATTTGAATAAATGGTGAATGGGGGTCCAAAAACTTGGTTCCGTCACCACACCACGTGAGAACAACAGGGGAGGTCCGACCCCCCCTGAGTGGATAAACTCACCAAAATTAAGAGCAATACACGTCCCAAAGATCAATATTGCGTCCCCATGGAATGTTTCCACCACTGTCAGGCACTCCCTCCGCAACAGAAAGATGAATGGTCACACATCCAATTACCTGCTTTAGCCTCAGAGGTTCCTCATCCGAGGTACTTTAGAAACACAATGATCACAGTGATAAAGGGGAAACGATCACTGGAGAAGAATCCTGTGAGCCTGCCAGAAGAACATGGACCATCAGCAAAGCTTCAGGATGGACCCACGATATACGGGATAAAAGTTGCAGGGGGTTATTATTAAGCCAGGCTGAGGCAACTCTGTGCTGCGCATGCCGCTTATTCTTTTTCTTGAGGGAATGGACCCAAATTATGATCTTGCACATAGGCCCACTGCAGTCAGAAATTTCCTGGACCATGTACTATCAGTGCAGAGTGCCACCTGTGTTATTAAAGTGATAGTAAACTTTGTTTTACCACTTATACCTACAGGTAAGCCTGTAATAAGGCTTTACCTGAAGGCACTGCAAATATCTCCTAAACACTTCAGGAGATATTCAGAGTGCATGCACGTGTTATAAAGGGCGGCTCCCACGCACATAAATGACGCCATCGCGCCCCTGGCCACTCATGTAGGTGGAGGCCATGTACCCGGGAGGGAGACCGAGTGAAGATGGAAGCCCTTTCAGCGGCGAAAGGTTGCCGCTGGAGGGCTTGTGTTTTAAGGTAAGTCTCTCACAATGTGCACATTATGACAGGGGAATTTTTTTTTTCTTCAACTGCGGTTTATTACCTCTTCAACGATTAAAGTATATGCCATCTACCCACACTGCCAACACACTGATAGAGCATTAGGCTCCATTGACAAAGCTTTAAAACCAGCTTAATATACTGTCAGTCATGTGATTGTCACTTTTCAAACCTCAACTAAAAATACTTGTCACTTTTTGAAAAATTCAACTAAAAATACCTGTCACTTTTTTGAAAATAAAGATACTGACTCTGATGTATTAGCTTTATGAATGATTGTCTTCTCCCCCAAGTGACTTGGACCCACACAGGACTATATAGTGTCACCATGCTCCCTGTGATAGGTGCCACCATTAAAGTATTTCATCCTAGAACACACCTCTGCACAGGAAAACTGCAGTGTCCTATCTACAGTCATTTTAACTTTGCTATATTTAGACAATATTTGTATGTCATAGGTAGTGTGACAATTAAGCGGTCACCAAGCCTGCCTGGCTGCAAATATTACAACATCAATCACAGCAGGCTCCACCCACTACAGATTTCCTGTAGAAAACTAGAGGAGGGAGGCGGAGACAAGACCAGTCACACTGTACAATGAGAGCGAGTAGAGCTGTGGGAGGGACCCTGCAGACTCTACCTACTACAGACAATTACAGGAGGGGGTGGAGCAAGACTAGTCAACCTGCACAAGGAGAGAGAGCAGAGCTGTGGGAAGGGCCCAGCAGGCTCCACCCACTATAGGCTGCCTGCAGAAAACTACAGGAGGGGGCAGAGACAAGACCAGTCCCCCTGCATAGGCAGAGATAGCAGCAGTGAGCGGTCTTTATTATAGGAGGTCTGACATTGGATTACTGCACAGATCTGGAAGACATACACAAAGATCACAGAGATTCAAGAAGAATCCCGGAGTTCAGCTTTAACCATTTTGGTGCTGACAGCCTACACTTATACTGGGTTTACATATTTGCGAATTGGATGCATTTTACACCGCATCCAGTTCGCATAACATGCGGGTGTGACCGGCTTTCAATGGAGCCAATTCACACATGTCCGGGGCGGTTGTGGTGTGAATTTGCAAAGGGTCCTGTGCATTTTTGTGTTCCGGTTCAGGTGTAAAATCAGCGGAAAAATTGCACCTGAATCGAACCTGAGCTGGTGACCACAAACGCACAGGACACCGGACTACAAACCACAGTCGGACCTGTGTGAACCCAGCCTGAGTGATGTGTTTATTAAAAAATTTTAGAGCTATGCATCCTGTGGAAAGCACACGTGGGCTAAAATCGAATGTTATTAGGGTATGGATCAAATGTTTTTATTCATATGATTAATGTGACTCAGGAAAATCTTGCATTATGTCCACTAGATGGCAATGACAAGCATAGTAAATAAGTAGCTCCATTTAGTGGCCATAATGTGGTATTTTTGCTGATTCTCTCATTTGACCTGGAGAGAAAATCACCCAATAACATTCATTTTTGCCCTCATTTGCACAAAAGGATGTACATGCAGGTTCACAGGATAGGTAGCACTGCAGATGTATAAGGGTAGGACAAGAAAACTGCAGAGGCTGCTCGCAGCACATGTTGAAATCTGGCACTTACTCACCATTCTGTGCCTGGAATCTTTTGCTGGTTTAAATAAAAGCATAGATTTAATTTTCCTTCATTTTTCTAGCTGCTCGTTTTCTCTTTATTGCAAAAAAACCTAGGAAAATATGATTTGGAATTGGATGTAAAAGAACAAATTGAAAATGGACCATTAATGTCTCACTTGTTTCCCTCTCTGACTACAGAAATCCGCACGTGCTAACACACGGATCGTTCATCTTAAAGTGAACCCGACCTCGGCTGATATCAAGGCAGCAAGTAAGGCGCCGAAATACTGCATGTTCCTCCTGGACCTGGGATCCAAGGGCTCCGCTCAGAGACACAGGGATTGGGTGGAAGACTACTATAGGTACGTGACATCTTCATTCAGTGTGTTTAATTCCGGGCTTTGTTCTCTGTGTGTGAATAACCCTAACTTTTGTTTTTGGATAGAACAGGAAAGGGTTAAAACTCCCGTCAAATTTATTTTTTGCCATCTGTTTCCTGCTAAGGGAGATTTCCCTTCACTTTCTGTCTTGGAGACTCAACAGGAAGCGAGTGGAAATCTCCCCAAAGTGATAGCAATTCCCCTCTTTAGACAGCTATCCTCAGAACATTGGTGGCAGTGGTCACCAGGACCAACAGAGGGGCGAATCTCCCCAGTGGAGGGAGGTTTACTAAAACTGAAGGGAGTGAACAATCGGGTGCAGCTGTGCATGGTAGCCAATCAGCTTCTAACTTCGGCTTGTTCAATAAAGCTTTAATAAAATAAAACCTGGAAGCTACCATGCACAACTGCCACAGATTTTGCACTCTCTAATTTTAGTAAATGAACCCCAGAGGGTCAAACTTCACACAAGATCTAAACTTTCCATACTTACCAGAAGATCTAACCCTTCTGTATGCATTACTGATCATGCACGCGGGATAAATAATGAATACGTAAAACACTTAGGGGTGCAGTTTAAAAAGAGTTCATCCAGTGAATGTTCAATGTACATTTGTGCTGTGAGAATGGGGCACAGAACGAATGTTATTAGGTTGTTTCTGTGCTGGTTGATTGTTTATTATTGATATAAAATGGAAAAAGTAACATGTGCCCGTAAGGTGGCATTAAGTATATAATACTTCCTCATGGGCCCCCCTGCTACTGAATCTCCTAGGTCTCATTAAGCTTATGAAGATGATTTTCCTTCCTACATTTTTATATATCTTCCGGAACTGTCCGACCTGGATACCAGACTCCCTGTTTAAGGAGGTGGATCAGTGTGTGGGAACCTTCATCTGGGGGGGGGGGAGCTGTCCCTAGGTTAGCGAGATCGACCTTGACCCTCCCCACCAGGTGTGGGGGCTAGCACTGCCGGATCTTAGGGTGTACTTTTGGGCGGCCATCCTAGTTACGGTAAGATGGTGGTATACTCTTACATGGTCCAGTGCTGCGATATGTCTCGAGGCGGCTGTCCTGGGATCCCTGCAGGAGTTGGGGAACTTGGTCTATCGGGGGCCCAGGGCCTATCCTTACTTACCAGGTCCCACTAGGACCACTCTTAGGTGCTAGGCGGTAGCCAGGGCCAGACTCTGTAAGCCCAATCATTGGTCTCCGGTTACTGGCCCACTTCCACTCCATCCCCGACCCGCAGATATGGGCCCGATACGGGAGCAAAATATTAAGCGATATAGTGGTAGCTGGCTCCCTTCTCTCCTTCCCTGACCTTCGGGAAAAGTTTAATTTACCTGGTTGGATGCTGTTCTGTTACTTTCAATTGCGACACGCGATGAGGGTGCAATTTGTGGCCCTCCTTGCCTAGTTAGAGACCCAATTGAGGACTTACTGGCCCAGGAGACACTAGATAAGCCCCTGTCCGCCATATACCTAGAGTTACTCAGTGTAGAGTCTCTCAAAATGGAACGCCTTTGGGAATAGTGGAAGACTGACTTGCCTGACTTATAAAGAGAAGACTGGGAGGACTCCTTGGAAGATAGTATTACACCCCTAATATCCTCTCGAGACAAACTGATCCAAATTAAATTCTTACATAGAGTGTACTACACACCTCAGAGACTGCACAGGATCTACCCGCAGAAATCCCCAGACTGTACCCGCTGTGGAGAGACAGTTGGCACTTATGCGCACATGTTCTGGGACTGCCCCCGGGTTGCGCATTTTTGGAGGGATGTATTAGATACTATCAACAACCGACTCCAACTTGCCCTGCCTCCCCTGAGACATGCCTCTTAAATGTGCAAAATGATGAACAGATCATTGTACTATGTGAAAAGGGAAATTATCCTCGAATTCCCGTTCCCCCCCTCAGTGGTGTCTTGGGAAAAATCTATTAATCAAGCCCTTCCTATGTATAAGATCACCTATATTAACAGGAATTGCCCAGGGAAGTTTGATAGGGTATGACAGTTGTGGACTGTGTAGGTGGTATGACCTCTTGAGGGCTGCTGCCTCTGGGCGGCGTGACTGGCATGCCCTATCGAATGCTTTGTTTCCGCACTCTTCTGTTATAATATCTTCATTGTGGATATCTCTGACTATGCCATAATTTTTTGATACCTTGCTGCTCTTAGGATCTGTTTTGTCTAGATATTTGACTGACCTAATTTGATGATGCTGTATACCATGAAGCTGTAATCTATATACACTATATTTGGCATAACTTGTACCATGCTTTGCTTTAAATAAAGGAACATACTGGTAAAAAAAAAAAAAAAAAAGTATATAATATTAAACTCCAACTAGTGGCCAAATCCAGTATTTACATAGCAGTTCGCACGGTGAATGTTCATGTACATTTGTTCCATGTGAACGGGGCAGAAAACAAATGTTATTATATTAGGCTGATTTCTGTGCTGGTCGACTGTTTTTCACTGACTTAATTGGAAAATATCATATTTGCCCACTCACTTGCATTAAGTGTATGATACTTAGTGCCAGCTAATGGCGAAATCAGATATTTGCTTAGCTATTCACACAATGAATGTTTATGTACATTGGTTGTAGAGGTGCACCGCAATTTCGGCCGAAAATAGTGGTCTGCTCCGGGTGCCACACATGTGTTATCCTGGCTCGCCCATCAAAGTCCTCCCCTCCATCCTCACCTCCCTCCCCCTCTCCTTGTTAGTGTACCTCCCCTGGTGCGCCGAGCTCCCGCTGCGTCACGGAGCTGGATTGAATCGCCGGGCGGCGCTGTAACAATGTCCCGCCTCCTAGACTGGCTCTTGTGATAGGCGGCACACTGATCCAAAGCTGGGATATTGAATCAGTGTAACGTGTGTCACAAGAGACGGTCTAGGAGGCGAACCATTGTTACAATGCCGCACAGCGATTCAATTCAGCTCCGTGACATAGCGGGAGCTTGCACTTCCAGGCACTGGGGACTCGGGGAGGCTGCATCTCATGGGCACTGATGGGACTGCATATTATGGGCACTGATGAGGCTGCATCTCATGGGTACCGATGATGCTGCATATTATGGGCACTGATGAGGCTGCATATTATGAGCACTGATGAGACTGCATATTATGGGCACTGGCGAGACTGCATATTATTGGCACTGGTGAGACTGCATATTATTGGCACTGGTGAGACTGCATATTATGGGCACTGGCAAGACTGCATCTCCTGGGCACTGATGAGACTGCATATTATGGGCACTGGGGAGACTGCATATCATGGGCACTGATGAGGCTGCATATTATAGGCATTAGTGAAACTGCATATTATGGGCACTGATGAGACTGCATATTATGAGCACTGGTGAGACTGCATCCCATGGGCACTGGTAGGGCTGAATTTGATGGGCACTGATGAGGCTGCATAGGTCTCTTGTATCATGTCTGCTGTCGCTGACCATCACCTGTATCATGGCTGCTGTCTCTGACCATTTTCTGTATCATGTCTGCAGTCTCTGACCATCTCTTGTATAATGTCTGCAGTCTCTGACCATTTCCTGTATCATGTCTGCAGTCTCTGACCATCTCTTGTATTATGTCTGCAGTCTCTGACCATCTCTTGCATAATATAAACAAAGTATAAAATCAGTGCAGCAAATTACCTATTATTAATAAGAAACTGCTAGCTGAACATCAGGGTGATCACAAAAGCCCTAACAAAACATGTATACAGAAGGATGCAGCGCAGTAATAAGTGCATAAATTCATATGATATAAAATTCAACATGAACATGAAGACAGTCCATAGGAAAGTCCATAAAAATGGGAGATTGCTTCATGCAGACAGATCCACATCCAGTGTGAGAAATGCAAGAGATATCAGTGAACAATCCCTTCACCAGGTAGTGTGCTCGCTCACCTCAATGGTTGACCCCAGTTTTACTAGAGGGTCAAACGCACTTGCCCCTACAGGGGTATCAAATGAGCCCGCAAGGTCCTACTCCTGCTCAGGGATCCTATGGAGCCTGGCCGCTCAGGAACAACAGCCTCTCTCCACAGATCTCAGGGACACCGTTCAGCAGATGGAGTGTGTGGTCATAAAAAACAGAGGAACACAATCTAAGTGGGTTTGACCCTCTAGTAAAACTGGGGTCAAATATTGAGGTGAGCGAGCACTCTACCTGATGGAGGGATTGTTCACTGATATCTCTTGCATTTCTCACACTGGATGTGGATCTGTCTGCATGAAGCAATCTACTTTTTTATGGACTTTCCTATGGACTATCTTCATGTTCATGTTGAATTTTATATCATATGAATTTATGCACTTATTACTGCACTGCATTCTTCCGTATACATCTCTTGCATAATGTCTGCAGTCTCTGACCATCTCTTGTATCATGTCTGCAGTCTCTGGCCATCTCCTGTAGTATGTATGCAGTCTCTCTTTCACCATCTCCTGTACTATGTCTGCAGTCTCTGACCATCTCCTGTAGTATGTCTGCAGTCTCTGACCATCTCCTGTATCATGTCTGCAGTCTCTGACCATCTCCTGTATCATGTCTGCAGTCTCTGACCATCTCCTGTATCATGTCTGCAGTCTCTGGCCATCTCCTGTATCATGTCTGCAGTCTCTGGCCATCTCTTGTATCATGTCTGCAGTCTCTGACCATCTCCTGTAGTTTGTCTGCAGTCTCTGGTAATTTTTTGTATCATGTCTGCAGTCTCTGACCATCTCCTGTAGTATGTCTGCAGTCTCTGACCATCTCCTGTATCACGTCTGCAGTCTCTGACCATCTCCTGTATCATGTCTGCAGTCTCTGGCCATCTCTTGTATCATGTCTGCAGTCTCTGAGTCGAATATAATACAATTATATATAAAACTATAAATATTTTTTAAAAACTGGCATTTTCAGTTTCAGTTTTCGGCATCCTGTATTTCTCCTACGTTCACTGACAGACGCAGCTCTTCATGACATGTGGGGTTTATGCTTGTCCTATTAGGAGCTAACTAGGCAGGGAAGAAGCAAGCTGGCCCCTCCCACGGGGGCCGCCCCCCCTTCCCACATAAACCCTCCACCTAGCAAAGCTCAGCAGTTTTAATGCTTAGTTTGCAAGGAGTTGACCTGGCTCCCTTAGGGGATTTGCGGTCCGGATTGAGACCGTTTTTCTTTTGTTTCTCTTTATTTCTTATTTTCTATTACTTCTATCAACATGAAGTCTGCTATCAAGAAGCTGGTCGGGGCATAGAGGGTCGTTCTGGACTCTGTGCTTTCCCTGGCCCGGCCCATCGATGCGAGTCAGGTCCACGGTATGGGGACCCGCCGCAATGTGCCCGTTCCGTGCGGGCAGCCTGGGGGTGTACCCCACTTGCTCCCTGGTCCCGGACTGTGGTCCAGTTCGGGCGTCTTTCCGGCCGGCAGCATCCCTCCCAGGCAGGGGCGGAAGGTCTGCAAACGGGTGGCTACCCGCTACGCCCGACAGGAGTGGTGAGTGAGAGTTCCCCCCTTTTTGGGTGTGGAGGGGGGACCGACGGGTGTCCCGGCGATTTCCCGGGTAGTCTCTGGTTGCGGGCTCCTGGGGCCCCTTCCACCTAACCCCCCCCCACACCGCACCCGATCGTCGCATCCACATTTTGGAGATTTTCGTTGCCATGCGGCGATCCGCCGCCATTTTGCGGTAGACCGCTGCCATTTTCCCGTGGTCGCGGACATTTTAAGCCTATGGAGCTTTCCCTCTAGTGCTCAGAGCGGCCATTTTGCGGTAGTACACGTTCCCCTGCAGGTGGTTTCGGCATCTAGTGTATGACCTCGGCGGCCATATTGGAGTCCCTGCTGGCTGTAGAAAACGTGCTGCAGCCGTTTTTTACTTTCTCTTATGTACGGTGTGTGCTTCTGGCGGAGTAGCTCTTCTGACGGTCCTCAGGATACATGCAGCAAACAACAAGTATAGCTGGGCTCTCCTGTGGGTGCTGGTGGCGGCGGGTGCAGTCCTCCTGGGTATCCCTGGCGTTCTGTGGGGCGGCTGTGTGGGGGTGCCTCAAACCAAGTGTTTTCACCTGCATTTTACTGAGGACTATTTTAGGGGGAAAACGATGGCAGACTATCCTGCCGTGCCTGCTGAGGAGGACTCAGCAACAGCGCAATCTGCGCAAGGGGCACTTTTGGACCAGCTACGGGCGGTCTTTAGCGAATTTCTTCCCCGGGCGGATTTCGCCCGCCAGGTCCCTAGGAAGCGTCCTCCGCCCCCTTGTTCATCAGGGGAGGACTCTGATCCAGAGATAGCTTCGGGGGTCACAGGGACCCCAGTGGACCTTTCTGACGGTGAACTGGCCCCCTCTGAAGGAGAGGAGGACCAGGGGGCGGCAGCTGCGCGCGAAAAAGCGCTAGTATCTGCCATTATCACTGGTATTCGCACTACGCTGCGACTGAGCCAGGATGGCGAATCTCAGATCTCTACGTATGTGTGTGGGTCTGCCAGGCCCCCTAGGGCTTACCCCTATGATCAGTTTTTTGATCATCTGATATATTGTGAATGGCAGCATCCGCAGCATTCTTTTTCGCTGTCTAAACGTTTTGCCATCCGCTATCCTTTTGAGGATAGTTTTCTGAAGAAGTGGGAGTCACCTGCGGTGGACCCACCGATAGCGCGTCTGAATAAGGCGATGACCATTCCACTGGAAGGGGCTCCTTCCTTTAAGGATCTGGCTGATAGGCGGACAGAGGTGGTGCTAAAAGCTCCTTTACTGGTAGCAGGTTCAGCTCTGAGACCGGCCCTGGCGTCTGCCATGGCTGCGCAACACCTGTCTGAGCGTATGGTGGAGCTCCAGAATGATCTGGACTGCGGTCACCTGATGGATGCGCCGCAGAGAGCTGACTTTTTATATCAAGATATCAAGTACCTCTGTGACGCAGCCCTGGACCTTCTGCCTATGTTGTCCAGAATGGCTGTTTTTGCCGTCATTCTTAGGCAGGTTCTTTGGTTGCGCTCATGGTCTGGGGATCACGTGTCCATAAAAGGTCTTGCGGACCTCCCCTTTCAAGGTGGACGTCTCTTTGGTCCCCAACTAGATGAGATTATTAAATATTTCACTGGAGGAAAGAGCACTTTCCTCCCGGAGCCCCGGAGGCGTGAGAAGAGGGTCAGAAGAGGTTTTTTCACGCTTCTGGCGTGGCAGGAAAAGGGAACCGAGCCGGTAAGACCGATGCAGGGGCCGGTAAGCAGAAGTGGCAGCGGAAAACTGAAAAGGCGGAGGACAAGCCCTCTTCTGCCTGATGGGTTGACCCCACCCGGGCTTCGGGTGGGGGGACGGCTTCTGGAGTTCGCGGACCGGTGGACTGCTCGCATTTCCGACCAGTGGGTCCAGGAAGTAGTGTCCACCGGCTACAGGATAGAGTTCAGCACTCTACCCCCAGACAGGTTCTTCCCATCAAACTTAGGGCTCCCGCAGGGGCGTCGGGAGGCCCTCTTCTGGGCCGTTCAGGCTCACTCAGACCAGGGGGTGATCATGCCAGTACCTCAAGTGGAGAGGTTTCGAGGTTTCTACTCAAACCTGTTCGTGGTCTCCAAAAAAGGAGGGGGGGTCAGGCCAGTTCTGGACCTGAAGGCCCTGAACAGATATTCCGGATGGAATCAATTCGCTTGGTTGTGGCCACTCTCCATCAAGGGGAATTCATGGCGTCTCTGGATATCAGGGACGCGTATCTCCATGTTCCCATTTGTCCACGGCACCAGCGTTTTCTTTGCTTTGCAGTGGGGGACCTCCATTATCATTTTGTGGCACTCCCTTTCGGTCTGGCATCAGCTCCACGGGTTTTCACCAAGCTGGTGGCCCCAGTACTGGCGTTACTGCGGCAGAGAGGCATTGCGGTTGTAGCCTACCTCGACGACCGCCTCGGCTCTGGAGGAGAATATGAAGATCACCATGGCCTCGTTGCAGGACTTCGGTTGGTTGATCAACCTGCAAAAGTCGACGGTATCTCAATCCCGTCGTCTATAGTATCTGGGTCTGATTCTGGACACAGAGCAGGCGAAGGTGTTCCTCCCCCCGGCCAATTTGCTGCCACTGCAGTCGGCGGTGTGAACCCTTCTGTCACACCGACAGTGTTCATTACGCTTCTGTATGCAGGTGCTGGGGCTCATGGTCTCGACCTTCGAGGCGGTACCTTACGCCCAGAGTCACACTCGCCTTCTCCAGCGAGTGATTCTGTCTCGATGGGACAGGTCTCCATTGTCCTTAACTTTCTGATCCGCCTGAGCTCCCAGACCAGGGGCTCTCTGACCTGGTGGCTTCGGGACTCGGCGCTGTCTCGGGGGTAGTCGTTTCTGCCCCTTCAGTGGGTGGTCATCACCACGGATGCCAGTCTTTCAGGCTGGGGCGGGGTCCTGGGGCAACTGTCTTCTTAGGGCCGTTGGTCTGCGCAGGAAGCACGTCTCACGATCAATGTGCTGGAGCTGAGGGCGATCAGGCTATGCCTGTCTCAGTGGACAGTGAGGTTGCGAGGTCACTCGATTCGAGTCCAGTCGGACAATGCCACGGCAGTGGCATATGTGAACCACCAGGGCGGAACAAAGAGCTCAGCAGCTGCAGCGGAAGCAGCTCTGATATTGCGCTGGGCGGAACTTCACGTTCCGGCAATCTCTGCCATTTACATTCCAGGCGTGGAAAACTGGCAGGCGGATTTTCTCAGTCGCCAGACGCTGGATCAGGGAGAGTGGTCTCTCCATCCAGAGGTGTTCAGCCAGATTTGCCACAGATGGGGGACGCCTGATGTGGATCTCATGGCGTCTCGGTTCAATCACAAGGTGAGGACCTGTGTGTCCAGGACGAGGGATCAGTTGGCAGTGGCCACAGATGTTTCAAGTGGCTCCCTGGGGCCGTTATCGTCTTCTGTACGCCTTCCCTCCAATAAAACTTCTACCGCGGTTGTTACTCAGGGTAGTAGCGGAGGGAATCTCAATGATCCTGGTGGCTCCGGATTGGCCTCGGCGCACATGGTACGCCGACGTGATGCAAATGGTGGCGGACGTCCCCTGGCGGCTCCCACTGCGAGACGATCTTCTGTCTCATGGCCCATCTTGCACCCTGCTTTACCCTCGCTGGCTTTGACGGCCTGGCTATTGAGTCCCAGGTGCTGAGGGACAGGGGGGTCGCTGACTCCGTGATCCCTACCTTGCTCAAAGCTCGCAAGTGTACTTCTCGCAAAATATATCACCGCACCTGGAAGGCTTACATAGCTTGGTGTGAGGCGGAGGGTAATAACCCTCGCTCTTATGTGGTGTCCAGGGTCCTAACATTTTTTGCAGCAAGGCCTGAACAAAAATCTGGCTTTGAGTACTCTCAAGGGCCAGATATCGGCTCTGGCGATTCTTTTTCAAAGACCCTTGGCTTCACACTCGTTGATTCGTACCTTTGTACAAGGTGTGCGACATGCGGCGCCTCGGGTGAGGTCTCCGATGGCTCCATGGGATTTGAATTTGGTGCTTTCTGTGCTTCAGAAACCACCATATGAGAAAATCAGGGACATTTCCTTACAACTGCTGTCGCAGAAGGTGGCTTTTTTGGTGGCCATAACATCCGCCAGGCAGGTGTCTGAGTTGGCGGCACTGTCGTGCAAGTCTCCTTATCTAGTCCTGCACAAGGACAAGGCGGTCTTGCGACCCTCTCCTTCGTTCCTTCTGAAGGTGGTTTCTTCCTTCCACATTAACAAAGATATTGTTCTTCCTTCATTGTGCCCACGTCTGTCGCACCCTAAGGAATTTGAGTTGCATGCCTTGGACGTAGTAAGGGCCTTACGAGTATATCTAGATAGCTTCCTTTCGGAAGTCTGATTCTTTGTTTGTACTGACTGAGGGTCCGCGCAAGGGTTTGGCGGCCTTGTCGGCTACTGTCTCCCATTGGATTAGACAGACCGTGACCCATGCATATTCTGTTCGGGGCAAGGTTCCCCCTTTTCCGGTCACGGCTCATTCTACCCGGGCTGTTAGCACTTCCTGGGCTTTCAGGCACCAGGCCTCGGTGTCACAGGTGTGCAAGGCGGCCACTTGGGCCTCGGTGCACACTTTCACTAAGTTTTATAAGATTGATGTGTTAGCATCTTCGGATGCTGCTTTTAGCCGCAAAGTTTTACAGGCGGCAGTGTAGGCGCGTCTGGCGCCCCTTAGAGGTTCTGTTGGGTACAGTTGTTGTGGTTTACCCACCCCTCTTTTTTGACACAGCTTTGGGACATCCCCACATGTCATGAAGAGCTGCGTCTGTCAGTGAACGTAGGAGAAAAATGGATTTTATTAAAACTTACCGTAAAATCCTTTTCTCCGAGTTCACTGACAGACGCAGCACCCACCCCTCTGCGCTCTGTTTCGGTACGGCTTGTTACGAACTGCTGAGCTTTGCTAGGTGGAGGGATTATGTGGGAAGGGGGGACAGCCCCCGTGGGAGGGGCCAGCTTGCTTCTTCCCTGCCTAGTTAACTCAAATTTCCATTTGGTGCACCTCTAATTGTTTATGTACTCAATTTGATGTGTATTGCTAGAGAGTTTTTTATTTTCTTGGGAGAGCACATGAGATCAGCACAGGGCCAATCAGCAAAGTCAGGGGTCATGCAGCCTCATAGGACAATCAGGGGAGAGTGAAAACTCCTACAAGCTTTAACCAGACACAAGACTGCTATATGCTGCTGAAGAGAAAAGTATTTAGCAGTTTATATTTACTAAAATAATTTTATTTCCA
This sequence comes from Glandirana rugosa, assembly GCA_018402905.1. NCBI lineage: Eukaryota > Metazoa > Chordata > Amphibia > Anura > Ranidae > Glandirana > Glandirana rugosa. The sequence goes on along the minus strand of BLSH010344769.1, from coordinate 993,942 downwards.
GGGGGCGTGGTCTTGCTCTGTTCTAAAATGGACGCTTAATCGTGGCTCTCTCCCACCACGGGGTCCAGCACTCTGCCTTCACAGCCTTTTCTCCACACGAAAATCGTGAGGACATCGAGGAGCATGTCGGCTACCAGGTCGCGGTCTCCCCTGAGCCAGGACACACAATCCAGCTTACATATCCTGGAGATATTCTGGACGAGGCAGAGTAGCATTCAACAGGCCTCACAAGCCTCCCCCTCGCGCAGGTCCCGCTCGTCCTCATGGAGCGCACAGAGCAACGGGGCACTAGACTTCTCAGCGGCGGAAAGAGCTCGGCAGCCTCCAGCCCTAAACCTCGACAATCTCCGCTGTGTGGCTGCCGTCATAAAGAACACCTTGGCAGCAGCCATCGCAGATCTGAAAGGGGAAATCCAATCGATTGCACACAGGGTGGGGGAAATAGAAGAAGCAAAGGGGCGCCATGACACATCCCTGTGTCAGGTCCAGCAAATGACAGAATCCCATGCCATACACCTACGGAAATTCAATAGCACATAGAAGAATTAGACAACCGCGGAAGGAGACGCAATCTAAGGGTGAGGAATCTACCTGAAACCATTGACCCCAGTCAGCTTTCTCATGCAGTGGTCGCCATGTTTAATGAAGTGCTAGAAAGGCCCCCTACCACCCCGATTCCTATGGAGCGCATACATCGCGCCCTGCGTCTGAAGGGTAGAGACACCGAGCCCCCAAGGGATGTGATATGCTGCCTGAATGAATTCCCCCTTAAGGAAGAGATACTCCGCAGTGCCAGAGCCAAGTCCTGTATCATTCACAGGGGGACAGAAATCAAAATCTTCCAAGATCTCTCTAATAACACCCTGCAGCGGAGGAGAGAACTGAGACCATTGCTGGACACTCTCAGGGCAAGAAACATAATTTACCGCTGGAAATTCCCCATTTGCTTATCTACAACGGCGCATGACCAAGCAGCCAACCTGAGAGTCCCAGAGGACATGGAACATTTCTGCTCCACTCTAAACATCCCCATGATAGAGTTACTGGACTGGTACAGGGACTTTCGTATACCTCCCCTGCGAAGAACAATGTCCATGGATGGAGTTCAGGAGGCAGGTAACTTTCACATCCGCTGCCGACTCACTCACCCTCAACCTCCCGTACCGCCTCAGGAACCGGGAGCCTCAAGAAACAGCAGCCCTACGGCCTCACCAGTCTCCCGCAAAGCACGCCGCTCATAAGCAGTTTTAAAACTTCGAGTGACTCACACGATAGATGCCTGACACAGACCGTATTATCCTTTATACAACATAGCCAATAATGCCCATGCGAACGTTAACACTCTTCTAGAAGCGTGAAGAAGTCAGCGGTCTTACTCTGCCTTTAGTTACCTAGTGGAGTAGAGCAGGCTTCTACAACATTCCTGAGAAAGAGGGCTTCTCACCCCTATGCAGAAGTCAATGGCAATCTATGTCTTTATACTTATAGGTCAAGACAGCTTACCACCATAGTTGTGCCTGCCATCTCACATCCTGACTGTTTCTAAGGATACATCTTCCCGGCTGCTAACCGACAAATTCTGTACTGTGTCCCAAGGGGTGCTACCCCAGAGCCCTGAACAAGACCTACTAGGACGTGAACATTGCGCCTATCACCTCTAGGGACAGGAAACTGGACTCTTTCTTCATTGCCAACTAGGAACTACATGTTCTCTGAAAAGATCTACGAAGTGAAGCAGGATTCCAACGTATACTTCCTAGTGACACACTCTATTCTTTTCAGAGCCGTGACCATGGACAGTCTACTTGACACGCACCTAGTCTTAGACAACATCCTCAAGGACTCTAAATCACCTCAACATTATGGTTGTCCTGTCGGAGATCCTGGGAATACAGGCTGAGTGAGTATCTTGTTCTAGTTTGGGTAGTGCATGTTAAAGACTTATTGATGCTTAGTTTTTGCCAGAGTTTTGTAAGCTACATGTTACATGACATAGGTACTCCTGGATGGAAGCCTCCAAACATGGCAAAATATAGATGAGACCGCTGCCTGCAACCATTTAATTTCTTTGCTTAAGGGGAGTTCCAATGGTGCTACATATGAAGGTGGAGAGCGGAGCCTAGTAACACTAACATACAAAACTGCTGGTTTACGCAAACGAGAAAACTACCTTGTTCCTACATGGGAAAAGGTAAGCAATTCTCATTGAGTGCTCCCCACGGGGCTGATATTGAGCTTGAACCCATTTAAACTCTCCTCTCCCCCTTACACTAGGGATCTAGCAGCAAGGGGACTATGCTATGTTATGTATGTTTATTGTATATTATAGTTGATTATTCCTGTTGACTAGGACTGCTGACAGATAGAACGCTAGTTAAGCTTCCCCCTTTTCAAAAATCTTCTGTGCCAGGCAGAGTCAAGAGTTCACGCTTTAAGGCAGGTAGCCTATAGTTTTTTTATTTAGTTTGACTTAACTTATGTTTAATCTAAACTCAGGTATGTCACATATAGCCCGCGACCCGTGATGCAAGGCTCATGGCTTATGGCCTATATTCGCAGTTTGTAATGAATGCTTTGCCCACACACCATTCCCAGTTGCTAGAAATAATAATAGAGAATCTCTCTCCCACATATAGCACCCCTTAAACTAGCAGATCCCAAGGGATTCTCTCTAACCCACCCTGAACTCAGAGATCTGGGTACCTCTCAACGCTGGATTCACGCTAGTTAGAACCCAGGTCCCTGGAACAGACCCTTTCTGAGACACGCTCCATTTATGTGTATCTAGGCTTAGACACATAAAATTCAGACTCCTCCCTTATTCATGCGTTGTGAACTATCAGATGCATCCAACACCTGCCCGTAAAGGATCCCGCAGATGGGCGGAAGCGTCCCTAGCTGCATAGGTGCGACAAGCCAGGAGACAAGTCCTTTTCAGCGTGAAGGGTTGCCCCCACTTCAATCCAGCTCAATTTTTACTACATCACTCTTCACTAGCTCATACCTCCTATCACAAATCCTTAGCAATGTTCATGCTGAACGCTGCAAAACAATGTATCCCTTTACACTGGAGATCATCGGTCACACCATCGATCAAAGAGTGGCTCCTCAGAGTAGCCAGGATCGCAGAAATAGAGGAACCTATACACATAGCCCAAGAAGATACTCCAGGCAAATACAGCACCAAATGGGCCTGTTGGAATCACTTTATCACCACACCAGAGTACAAGGGATATATGAGCTCCCGAAATCAGAATTTGAGTCAGGATTGTCTTAATCACTGAAATAAAGACAGATGTTGGGATCCTTGACATGGAAGGGACTGGGCATGGGTAGGCCTGGGCATCAGGACGCACCATTAGGCACAGTCAGGAATACCCCACTGCCATATCTCCAGACACTACTGGGTCCCCGAATATTAGACTTGAACAATATAATATATCTTATAACGGCACCACAAAGATAATACAGCTGTTTGGCAACCCTAAAAAAGAGTGGTCGACCACTTCTTTACTCCCAGGTCAAAAAGAAGAAATGTATCTCCCTACCTAAGAGGCCAAGGAATCCGAGAGGAGTGGCAAGGGGAACTGCAGTTTTTCCTATCTTTGTCTTCAACTCTAGACCTACTTTCCTTCTGGACATATAGCTCTACCTTCCCTACAACTTCTCCCATATCAACATTCTCCTATGCTTCCAGACTAAAGATTTGAACTGCCCAGTATTATTGAAGTTTGAAAACAGCTGATCTCTTGAAGTACCCCTTAAATCCAGGCCAAAGTACAGCTCCTGTGCCTGAACACACTTGGAAAAAGGACCCGGAGTGGTGGTGGGTCGGGACCTCCGCCACAGTTTGCTCCCAGTAGGGGTGGCGGAACGGCTCGGGCTCCCACCCAGTTATGTTACAATGCGGGAACAGGTAATAACACCTAAATACAGACTAGTGCCTATCATGACTCACAGATTGAGCACTGGGGGCTGAACACTCCATGACTTTCACACTTTTTTTTCTCCCCCCTACCCCCCCTTCCCTCCCTTTATTATAACCTAAACTCCGACAGAGCAGCATACCACGTAGGACGGATTGAGAGTCCATTTGTTTATGTAACAAAGTCTGTTTTATGCAAGGCATCTCATGAATCAATGTATATGTATATCTTCGATAGTTATTGTTATCTGTCGTATTCGATGTAAGCTGGAAAACCTTAATAAAACTGTTTTGGAAATAAAATTCAAGGAGTCTGCAGGTAGACTGAACTGGGGAAAAAAAATAATTTTATTTCCATGTCCTGTGTACTGTGGGAGACCAGATATAGTGACTGCAGGCTCCTTGGTTTAGTAACACTTTAGGTATGTGATACATAGCGCCAGCTAGTGGCCAAATCCAATATTTACAGTTTGCACAGTGAAAGTTTGTGTACATTTGTTCTGTGCAAATGGGGCAGAAAACAAATGTTATTAGGCCTCATACACACAGGCGTTACTAAGGCCGCGTTTTTGAGCTTTTTTTACAGCTTAAGATTGCCATACCACATTATTCTATGGCCTCATACACACGTTGACGTTTTTGAGCTGTAGATAGCGTCGGCGTTCTTAAGCTGTAAGGCCCCATACACACTGGCGTATTGAAAAACGAGCTGTAACGTCAATACCGGTCAAAATAATTCCAAAAGGTCGAATGTAGCTTATGCTGTCTATTGTTATTGATAGCTTCTATATGTATATGTA
>BLSH010344769.1:927025-950735 GCA_018402905.1 Glandirana rugosa | reverse complement strand
TGAAGGAAGAAAAAAAAAAAAAAAAAAAAAAAAACACAACACCCTTTATGCCATTAGAACCACTTTAACATAGTTAAATAAATCAATTTTACAACATGGTCATTTGCTTTCCACAGTACGGGATTCGATTTTTCATAGATTTAAAGTGGTTGTATCCCCTCCAATGTGATTTTTACCTACAGGTAAGCCTATAATAATAAGGCTTACCTGTAGATAAAATGAATGTCTCCTAAACCTATACCGTTTAGGAGATATTCCCCTTGCAAGCAGCAGCTGACATCAGCGGCGCATGTGCAGTGATGTCCCGTCGCATAGCGGAAGGACGGGCTCATGATGTCTCACGGCTCTGGCCACTCACAGCGCCAGAGCCACGTACCCGAAAGCAACATTTGTGGGAAAATGTCCGCTCCCTCAGAGGGGACCAAGCAGCCCTGACGGATCTTCATTCTAAGGTGACCTTTTTTATAATGTATACTAGCTCATTATGCCTTTGTCTTGCAGGTTTTGTTCCCTGTAGAATACAACCACTTTAAGAATGTCAACAATCATTGAAATGTGATAGCACCTTGACTCAAATCTTTCTTCTGTTATTAAAATCTATACTTGTAGGCTTCTCGACTAAAGTGGTTTCAGAATGCCTTTAAGGCCAGGGGTTGAACAATATGTTGCTCCAAGTTAGTTCATGTGTAATGCAAGAAACATTACTGTGCACACTAAAGTAAAGGTGTGATATTTAGGGCCTGTTCACCTATAGTGCAGTGAGTCGCGCCCCCCCCTCAAGAAGAACGACAGTCATCACTAGGGCACATAGAAAACCATTTTCTATGTGCCCCATTCACAGTGCAACGCAGCCTGGAGGTGTGGTGCAGTGAGCGGTTATAAAATGCAGACATGCTGAATTTTACCACAGCGCACAGGTAGGCAAAGCATGTCGGTGCACAGCATTGCAATGCACCACTGCAGGGACATGAAGTGTGACTGTCGGAAAAAAAAAAGTTTGGAGAAGTGCAGCAGGGACAGCGGCCCGCACACAAAACCAGAGCATTTAGTGTGTGGACAGTGTGAATGGGTTCTCACTGGTGCGTCAGGTCTGTTTTGAGTATCTGACCCATAGGAAGCTCCAGTGAAGACTGAACAATGGCCTCTCCATCCCCAGCATGACTCACCTCTTAGAAAATGGCACCTCTGAAGTCACAGTGATTTTACTCTTGCTTCTCTCAATGGTGATCACTCCGCCACCCAGGTTGCCAACTTTTCCATTCACCTTGATGCGGTCGTGCAAGAACTGCTCCTGTAACAATTTTAAAAGATCACCTTTGGTTTGCACATTTTACAATAATTACACTGTTGAAATTACAGCATGGCGTAAAAGTTTATAAGACCCTCTATTCAGAAATCAGGGGGTGCGGTGCACCCATGTTCAGTGAGCAGTGGCACACTTCTGGTACTGCTTAGTTGTAACATGCAGCTATGGTGGTCACAGTTAGACTTGTGCCAGGAGCCACTGGCAGCTAGGTAGTGCTGGGTGGGGTGTCAGTCGGCTGACTACAGGCATGCCACCCACCAACATAGCTTACTGTAGCTTTTATTAGAGACCGAGGGACACTATTGACCATGCCAGCATGATCTGTATCCTTGTGTAGCATGGTCAGAATGCCCATCCTATTAGATTGTAAGCGCTTATGAGCAGGGCCCTCTTGTATTTTATTGTATTGTAACTGTAGTCTCCCATTTATATTGTAAGTATCTCTGCATAACTTATTGGCACTATATAAATCCTGTATAATAAGGGGAACTGGTTTCTGATCAGCAGATTCTTGCTGCTCAATATGAGTGTTACTGAAAATGAAGATACATGTTGAGGTTTAGAGCTGAAAATTACTACATTAAGGCCTCATACACACGGGTGTTTGATGCCACATTTTTTACAGCTCTCCATGTTAGTCAATGGCCCCATAAAAACGCAGTTTTTGAGCTGTAGAGGGCGCCGGAGTTAGTGAGCTGAAAGTAGAACCCGCGGCCAGCGTGTTTCAAGGCTGTAACCTTTTGGCGTTTTTGACACCTACACCATGCCAATGTTAACCAGCGTTTTTGGCGCCGACGTTTTTAGGTTAAAAAATGGCAGAGGAATGTTTAAAAAAAAAAAAAAAAAAAAAAAAAAAAACACTTACTAACGCCAATGCAAAGCGCGGGGAAAAAAAAAACCGCAGATTTTTCCCCGACGTTTTGTTTACTTTTTTTGTATGCGCCCATGTGCATGAGGCCTAATAAGTACTAAAAAAGGTGTAGACAAGCTAATCTTCCACAATGCTGCCCTCTATGCTTGTGTACCTTCTAAACCATGTGCCACAGACCCTCTCTGTACTAAATATTTGCATTTGATCGTTTTTATAGACCGTATATATCACAATTTCACCATCACAGGGTGATACTGTGGGTGCACAATAGTTGTGAAAAGTGCCACGTCCTAAATGATATGGGACAAAAAAAAAAACAGATGGAAAACACTTTGACTTTATAGGCACCAATTTTAAATTAATTTTCTTAGACCACAAATTCATGGAAAACTATGCCGATTGCTGGAAGACTGGTATAGTCCGAGAAGTTGACTTAGGTAAAATAAGCCTGCTAGAGCACATGTTTTGCGAAGTCGCCTCCTCAGGAGCTCAGGAAAGTATTCTGAATGAATAGAAATAGATGGCAAGAATCGCCAAATATGTATTAAATCATATTCACTTTTAGCAACAATAGATTAAAGTGGTTGTAAACTCTGTTACAGCCTATTATAGGGCTTACTTGTAGGTACTGTAAATATCTCCTAAACTTGCACAGTTTAGGAGATATTCACTATATACGATGCTGCCGGCGTCATCGGCACGCTGAAGGAACGGGCCGCTAGTGCTATTTCTTCATGGTCTGCGCCGTGATTGGCGGCTCCCACATGCATGCGCGGGAGTGACGGCATTGCGGCTTTTGGCCAATCACAGCGCTGGAGCCTGCGACCCCGGAAGCGACTCCGGGAAAGATGTTGGCCCTGTCAGTCGTGTGCCGGCCCCAATTCAGGGGCCGGCACACTGCGATGCATATTATTAGCTCATTATGCCTTTGTCTTGCAGGTTTACAACCTCTAGAGGTTTGGGTTGTGTACAGAGACCAAGACAACACAGAACATGCACTCCAGGGGTACCCCAGTGGATATAGGGACATATACATTTACCAACACATGGGGAACATTTCAATACATCAAACACACACACACACACACATCCTGGTAAATAAAATATTTAAAACTAAAACTGACCAAAAGCTACTATGTTCCCATTAAGCAAAATTCAACATGCCAACTAGTTAGCCATAAAGAAGTTAAAGGGAGCTATAATACAGAAGTTACATCCATGAACAGGACATCCTGTATCTTATTTTTATAGAAAAACAGTAACCTCCTGCTCTTGGGTCTGGTGCTTGAAGAGGACGACACAGAACTCTCCTCCTGGCTAATCTCGTAGGTGTAACCTAAAACAGTCTAGCTGCCCTCTCAGGACTATGGGTATCCTTAGGCAAACTATAAAAACAAAAAAAGAGGGTGCATCGACTTAGGTGCATTACCATAACTCAATTTTATTAAATAGATAAATAAGTGACACGTGAATACTCACAAATGCATGTAAAAAAAATAAATAAAAACTCATAAAATCACCTCAAAATCCACCATGACCCACAGATGGCATGGGAAGACCTCATAGCATACAGGAACGGCTGACTCATTTCAAGGGTCAAGCACTCTTCAGAGCCATGGAGACGATCCCCCTCCCCTGCAAACATGTGTTTGTGAGTATTCACTTGTCACCTATTTATCTAATAAAATTGAGTTATGGTAATGCACTAGGTCGTGCGCCTTCTATATTTTAATTTTTATATACTGATTCCTGAGCACAATCCCATCATTCCCTTATAAGAAACCATCAGACTGAGAACAGACCACATGTGATGTCCCCTCAGTGATTGTCATGAAAATGAGGAAGGATGTAACACAAAGGCAAATGCATTCAATCAGAATAAGGTCAGTATCCAAAATATCTGCACTTGTGACAAGCCGATTACTACAGGAATTTATATTGTGCCAACAATTTGCACTCTGTACATTCATATCAGTCCCTGTCCTCAAGGAGCTTACAATCTAAGGTCCCTACCTCTCATACACACACATATATACTACTAGGGCCAATTTATACACTTTGGAGTACCTGGAGGAAACCTCATGCAGATAATGTCCTGATGGGGATTTGAACTGAGGACCTTATAAGCGCTAACCAATAAGCATGTGTGCTAATGGAAAGTGGAGGATAACCGATTCACATATGTGACACCGGGACCAGTGTGGACAGACACCAAGAGGACAGCAGTTTCTTTGACAACCCTAAATCTCTTATAAGATATACACCATGATACAATGAAGTGTTTCAGGATATCGCCTATTCTAAAATATTCCATTTATGCACAATAATATATAAGCAACTTGGGTATGGGGCAGTACAGCTAATGGTCCATCCATCATCATTTTTACAAAGTTAGCAGTCCCACAAATATAAAAACTACTGAGCTATATAATGTATGGCACTGAAGCCTGCAATTCTACAATTAAAAGGGGGTACAGCTGCTCAGATCCCAGAGGCTGCTAACAACTTCTAGCTTCATGTCGGCTATTTTTTATGCAAAGTTTTGTATTCTTTTGAAGTAGCTGGAATCACAGTTTAGCTTAAACTTTATCTACATTGAGCGCAATTCCTCCCTCCCAACTGCAGTCATGGGAGTCATGACCTGGCATTATCACACAGGTATTCAGCATTTTTTATTTCCTTTTTGGGTTAAACACTTTAATAAAAACGCACATATTCTTGCAGATAAAAAAAAAAAAATGCATTTTTTTTTTTTTTTTTTTAATTAGGAGCCTGTAAAGCATTGCACCCACAATCAGCAGATCACTGTTGCAATGCAGGGCTCTTGCAGACTCAGTGTTAGCTGTCTGCTTGTACCTCATATGGACAGGCAGTTACGCAATGACAAAGAATCAATGAACTACCTATAGTGCTCAACAGTGCAACGGCAGTTCATTGAGAACTACAAGCTGAGATCTACAAAGACTGCTAATAATTTTAGTTCACCCACAGAACTCTGAATGACGTGGCTGGGCAGGCTGAGCCCCCTCATGGCAGTGTATTTTTTATTTTCTTAAATTGTGGCATCGAGATCGTGGAGAAGAACTCCAGCTCGCTGTCACTACAGGCGGCAGATCGGAGAGCGGCTGCAGCAGTGGGAACATGTTATATGTTACACCCTAAAACCAAGTGGGCAATGTAACATTGCCAAAGGTGAATTTATCCTTTAAAAGGTTTCAAGAAATTGAATCGTCTAAGACAGAATTCCACAGAAGAAATCTATCATCACTAAGCAGAACGAAGGTCTCGCAAGCGGTCTGACTTACAAAGTTAGCAGCATCCATGATGCCATCTTCTACAGGGTGTGTGCAGTCCAAAGTGAACTTCAGGAGCTGCTTCTTCTTCTTGCTGCCCTTCGTCGCTGTCTTTTTCTGAGAAAATGAATATAAAAAGGTTCAGATTAAAAAAAAAAAAAAAACAAACCACAAGACATCAGAAAGGTTGAATATCAGTTTTTTCAGCAACTTAATGGGTCCATCCTCTACAAGCACGGAAGCCCTAAACCTCTTCTGAGGTCCGCCGCTAGCACTTCTGACTCCTCTTCTCCTCTGTGTGCAAACCACTTGCAATGGGTGCACATAAGGCAGCTTGTCTATCTGTAGACAGACACAGCGTGGGGGTCCATGTCTACACCCTCCCACCCCCCCAGGATTTGATTGCCTCTGTGTCCTGCAAGGAGTGGAACACAAACAAGTCGCGCTGCAGACGGACACAGTGCTGGATCAAGATAGGCCTCAGGTAAGTAGAAGGGATGTAAAAGCCAATGCATTTTACCTTAATGCATTGTGTTTAGAACCACTTTACCCACTTGCCGACCTCGATATACCCGAAAGACGGCTACAGCGTGGTCGTCCAGTTTTGGGCGTCTATTGTTCTCCCAGAAGCCTGCCCCATGTGTACCCTCATCTGCTCTCCGAGTCCTTTGGACACAGCTGATCACGGATCATGGTAAAGGGTCAATCACAGCAGCCCTTTAGCATGTGATCAGTTGTGTGCACAGCTTATCGCATGTAAACAATTGCCGGTTATCACCATTTCCTTTTCTCAGCGCTCTCTGTGTGAGAATAGGAAAGCCAATAACCGGCTATCCTGTGACGGGACATTTACACTGATAATCAGTGCAGCCCTATCAGTGCATAAAAATTACATATTTGCTAAATTTTATAACAAACTAAGGGTTTTTTTTTTCTTTTCTTGTAGTTTTTCGTTTGTTTAGCAAAAAAACAAAAAACAAAACCTATTGGTGATTAAAAACCACCAAATGAAACCGCTGTCTCCAAAAGATAAAAAGTTCATATGGGTAGTGGTACAGTATTGCATGAGCGCACAATTGTCATTCAAAGTGTGACAGCACTGCTGTTGGCTTGCAGTTCTCAATGAACTACCACGGGCGCCGTGAGCACTGTGGTAGTTCATTGATTCTTCCTGTCAGAATGTATCGGCTTCCCCGTAGGAGGTAAAAGCAAGCTGATCCACTGACAGATCTGCAGGAGTCCAGCATGACATCGGTAATCTGCTGATCGCTGGTGCAAGGCTGTACAGACTCCCAAAACACAAAATAACCCGTCAGTACGCTAGACAAAATCACAGACAGCTGATTTTGGGAAAAGTTGTACGTGCGGTCGTACGACAATCGCATCATATGTACGAGGCTTTAACCTTTAAATTTCCATAGTCTGTCATCACATGACCCACGGCGATGCCTCCAATGAAATGAATGACCCACAGCTGCAGTCTTCAGGACCCTACAAGAACCCAACTGATAAAAAGCCAATAAAAGGATCCATGTCATCAGGGAAGGACAGGACCACGGAAGAACCTTACTCCTCAGTGCAGAAAGAATAACTCAGGACCTGGCATGCCATGAGACCACAGATTCAGTTATTTAGCCTATTTACTTCAATTTTTTAAAAAAAAAAAACAAAACAAAACAGTAGAATGGGTTATATTTAGTAGGGGAAATAGCCCAGAGTTTGGCTTTACCATATGGCACAAGATTAGTTTCCCATCACCTATCCAGTGAACGCAAACACAATCTGAAAGTGGTTGATTAGTACAACGTGAGAATATCCAGCTATATCATCATCTGGCCCATAGGGTGCTGATATGAACAATCCATATATTGCACAGCCTCAGTGCAGGAACAGGATCAGTACCGGGACTGCTAAAGAAAAGCTCTGCAACACAGATACAAGAAAAGATCTGCATGCCACCCCTGACATTCGACTTCTGGACAGGTCAACCACCACCTGTGCCATGAGCCCAGTCTATCCTCATTATATCAAGGACCAGCTGTGTGATTTTGCACTTGGGCCATGTGTGATAGTAACCACATTGTGACAGACCTTCGCTCTCATATCTGTGGCCATCAGACATGCCAAAAATACAGCACAGAGTGTACGCCAAAGCAAAACTGCAGAGGATTATTTTACCAACTGTGCTTACAAGTACTATATTTAGATGGCTCTGGGCATGAATACAAATCATTAGGGTACATCTGCATGTGTGTATAGACAAGGACTCGCCAAAGCTCTACCGCGTGCTTACAGGATAATGGGCTGAGTATCGGTGCTCAGGCTTGTTGTGTCCCACATACGGCAACTTGGAAGGAAAAATGCCGGCAAATCAAATGCTTCTTCTGTTGAAGCTTTGACACGTACAGCAATGCTACATCTGAAACGCTAACATGTTTCAGCCAAAGCCTTCCATATCAGCATCTGCGTGCATAGCGTTTGTGTATTACTAACATTCCTGTTTTTTTTTTTTTTTTTTCAAGAGTAGGCTCAATTTACTATGCAAAATAACTGCACAGTAATGTATACTATCACTTGCTACTTATTATTTCTGGGGTTCCCCTATATAAACAGCCTATGCAGACATTAAGGCTGTGTTCACAAGGGTATACTACAGCATGCTCCTATGTGAGGGCCATGTTTACCCCATACCTGGATATGCACGCATTCCGTGCATCCTCATGCGGGCAGTCCTATGGATGTAATGCACAAACTGTAATGCACAAACACAGCTTCTGCTCCCAATCTGACATCAAAGTGCGTGCACGGACCTGAAAACATGAGGGTTGATTTATTAACTGAAGAGGGCAAAATTTGGTGCAGCTGTGCATGGTAGCCAATCAGCTTCTTCGGTAACCCTAGGTTCACACCCATGCGTTTTTACCACGGTTTGCAGAAAGGCACTATAGTCCATTTAACATGATTTACTATGGATGTAGTTCACATTTGTATGTCCTGAGGAGTTGCGTTTTTTGGAAAGGGTTGGGACTTTTTTTTTCTCACCGAAGTTTGCGTTTTGCATGCAATAGACTTCAATGGAGCTGCACCAGAAACGCAAGTGTTTTTTGATGAGCTTTTAACGCAAGTTGCAGTTTTAACTCTGCCTAGCAACAAATGTACACGGGACATTGTTTTAACCTCTCCTGAACGGTTTAACGTGAAAGCTAGAAACCGGCGTTTAAAAATGTCTGTTTAGCCGCTTTTGCGTCTAGAAGCGTTTTTTTTTAAATTTTATGAAAAACGCCTGTAAACAAAACGCTGCTAAACGTGAATTACCGCATTTGGCCCAGGTCCACACTGAGTGCGGGAATGAAATTGTGCGAGTTCAGCTGAACTCGTACAATTTCATTCCGGCATGCAAGTCCTGATTTCAGAGGCATCTGTGCGGGTTTCTGCACAGATGCCTATGGAAATCACACCTGTAAATCACTAAAAGTAGTACAAGAACTACTTTTTGAAATTGGTGCAGCGCAAGTGTGGCGTTGCACCAATTAGGACGGTGCCGTCGCCGGCTATTTCCGATGATTTGGCATCTCAAATCGCATCAGCATGAACCAGGCCTTAGGCGCGTTTACAAGCTGTTACAGGCATTGGGCATTTTAAATGCCTCTGAACATCTGTCCTGAACGCTTTTTTTTTTGCTTTCCAAAAAATGCTTCTAAACTCAACTGCCTAGAAACAACTAGAAAGAACCCGGTGTACATGTACTGATAACAGAGGCTGGTTCAGGGGCAGCTGAAAAAAAAACGCCCAACTGCTCCTAAACGCCCATTTACCAGCAGCAGTGTACATGAAGCCTTATGAGGCCTAGGCACACTCACATACTAGAAATTACTTCGGTGTATTTCAAGAGGAAATCTGGACCAAAATGTTAAGGTTTTAGCTGTACAGCTTAACCACTTCAGCCCCTGAAGGATTTCCAGCTTTAGGACCGGAGCCCTTTTTGCGATTCGGCACTGCGTCGCTTTAACTGAAAATTGCGCGGTTGTGCAACGTTGTACCCAAACAAAATTTGCATCCTTTTTTTCCCACAGAGTTCTCTTTTGGTGGTATTTGATCACCGCTGCGTCATTTCTGATCGCCGCTATAAAACAAAGAGCGACAATTTTGCAAAAAAACCCAAATTTCTTGCTTTTTCATGAATACAAATAAAAAAAAAAAATATAAAAAAAACATTTTTTTTCACCGTTTTTGGTCGATTTATATTCTCTCATATTTGCGATAAAAAAAAAAAAAAAAAAAATCGCAATCGGCATTTATTGATTGGTTTGCGCAAACGTGGTCGCGTTTACGGATGATGAAAATTCATTTTTGGGGGTTTTTTACTAGTAATGGCGGCGATCTGCGATTTTTAGCGGTACTGCGATATTTCAGCGGACATGTCGGACTATTTTGACACTTTTTGGGACCATTGGCATTTATACAGCGATCAGTGCTATAAAAATGCACTGATTACTGTGTAAATGCCATTGGCAGTGAAGGGGTTAACCTGCAGGGGGCGCTCTAAGGGTTAACTGTGTTCCCTCAGTGTATTCTAACTGTAGGGGGACTGCACTATCTGGGGAAGGGAAGTGGTCACAGCCTTCGTATACAGGAAGGCTGTGATCACAGCCCTTCACACAGAGCGGAGGTCCATGTTTACATACATGGACCTCCGTTCCTCCGCTCGGTGGGGGGGGGGGGCCATCACGGGTAGCCGGCGGCACCCGCTCCCTGGCCCTCCCCGAACACAGTGAGCGCGCGGGCGCGCCCACTAAACTCGATGCCGCAGCCGCCATCGTATGACAGCGTTTTGCGGGAACGAGCCACTTTGTCGCCGTCAATTGCTGACCAGCGGTCGGCAAGCGGTTAAGAAAAATTTAAAAAAATCTCTAAAGGGTCCCCCTATAGCAGTGGTTCTCAACTCCTGTCCTCGGGACCCACTAACAGGCCAGGTTTGCAGGATAACTGAAATACATCACAGGTGATGGAATTTGCTGCTCAGTGATTGCAGTATTCTAGTCTGCATCTCCCCAAGGTAATACTTAAAACCTGGCCTGTTGGTGGGTCCTGAGGACAGGAGCTGAGAACCACTGCCCTATGACAAAACACTGAGTTCAGATCTACTTTAACCGCTTGCTGACGGCTGATCGGCAAATGACGGCGACAAAGTGGCTCTGTAACGCGAATCGCCGTCATACAACGGCGGCCGCGATACAGAACCACTGTGAGCGCGCGCGGCCGGACCTCCGCTCTGTGTGAGGGGGAAGGGCTGTGATCACAGCCTTCCCGTACATGAAGGCTGTGACCACTTCCCTTCCCCAGCTAGGCAAGTCCCCCTACAGTAAGAACACGCCCAGGGAACATAGTTAACCCTTAGCGCGCCCCCTGCAGGTTAACCCCTTCACTGCCAATGGCATTTACACAGTAATCAGTGCATTTTTATAGCACTGATCGCTGTATAAATGCCAATGGTCCCAAAAAAGTGTCAAAACGTTCCGACATGTCCGCCCCAATATCGCAGTACCGCCAAAAAAAAAAAACGCAGATCGCCATTATTACTAAAAAATAGAAACCCCACAAATGAATTCTCATCATCCGTAAACGCTGCCACTTTTGCGCAAACCAATCAAACGCCGATTGCGATTTTTTTTTATCGCAAATATGAGGAAGAATAAAAATCGGCCAAAAACGGTGAAAAAAAGTTTTTTTTATATTTTTTTTTTTGATTTGTATTTTAGCAAAAAGTAAGAAATTTGGGGTTTTTTTTGCAAAATTGTCACTCTTCTTTTGTTTATAGCGGCGATCAGAAATGACGCAGAGGTGATCAAATACCACCAAAAGAAAGCTCTATTTGTGGGAAAAAAAGGATGCAAATTTCGTTTGGGTACAACGTCACACGACCGCGCAATTGTCAGTTAAAGCGACGCAGCGCCAAACCGCAAAAAGGGCTCCGGTCCTAAAGCTGGAAATCCTTCCGGGGCTGAAGTGGTTAAGAACTACAGCTAGAATTGAAATGCAAGTCAAAAACGATTCATGCATGAGTCAGAACATGATTGTAATTTGTCACCAGCATACCTTGGAGACGCGGTCACATTGCCCATTCTGTTATGCCCACCACCACAAAAATATGGGCCTAGGAGGAGAGGTGTGTGACAGTGCTCAGGCCTAGTGACTGGCTGCTACCATCACATGAACCCCCATATCCAGAAGCACCTGGTATTTCTCCGAAGAGCTGATTTGCAGAAAATTGGGTGACAGACTGTCACGTCACCCTGACTTGTATGGAAAATTGACAGCCGCACACTGAAAAGGCAGACCCTAGTCCTGGTGTGAAAAAATGATTATGCCCGCGAGAGGGTAAAATACATGAGCGGCGTGGCCTGAGAAGAAACTAGGCAAAACCTGTTCTTTGGGCTGCCTTTTTAGTGTGCAGTTGTCCCACTTTTGATACCAGGCCGGTACTATAAGCTTACAGCAGCTTTTGTTAGACACCGCCAGCAGCATAGTCACCGGGTGCATTAGTGTTGATGTGTGGAGCGCTGCTCCGTGGGTTTTTTTTGTCAGGAGTAACTGATGTCTGAGAATCACAGCAAAGTGCAACATATGGAAGCTTGCAGGACCCTCTCAATCACACCACTGAAGAGAATTCGACAGGAGGTGGAAGACGATCGCCTCCTCACTGCCTGACTTAACCCCTCGACCCCCACACTAGTGCTGCAACCTTGGGCATTGCACAGGCTTGTGGGGTGCTCACAGAGTGGTTCCGTTCACTTAAATGGGTTGCATTCGGCGGTGCCAAAAGTGACCGGGGATTTAAATTTTTGTCAATGCATATGTACACCCCCAGCTGCCGCCTCTGCAACCAACAAGAGGAGCAGTTGGGAGAGGGGTGATAAATGTGTGGCTCGGGGGGGGGTTGGTATACTGGACCCCCAACTCCTAGAGTAAATGAGCTCTAAAGGCCCTTACAGGTGAGGGCCTTAGCATTGCCCTCTCTGGTGTCTGCAGTGCAATGTGTAGTGCAGAGGTTTGTGTATGCAGGGGCAACCACTGTGTGTATGGGGGGGGAACTTTAACACATTTGTTTTTATGCTCAGTTTTATTGTAGGTTGCAAATTTATATATTACATTTTATTGCTTTTGCATAAGGGGGCCAATAGGCCTCTATATTGAGATTATGTTCATGCATGTATATGGGGTGTGCTCGCATTTTTTTTTTTGGGGGAGGGTGGTTTGGGAGTTAATTGTTTGGGAATAACTAATTTTTTTTTTATACTTTCACGTAGGGGGGAGGTAACACCAGCTT
This sequence comes from Glandirana rugosa, assembly GCA_018402905.1. Taxonomy (NCBI): domain Eukaryota; kingdom Metazoa; phylum Chordata; class Amphibia; order Anura; family Ranidae; genus Glandirana; species Glandirana rugosa. The sequence continues at coordinate 937,938 of BLSH010344769.1, read as the reverse complement.
CCACCTATAATGCGTTTTTTACACGTTTAAGAAAATGCACCTCAGATGCCCTCCAAGTGTTTTATGGGGGGGGTTCCACCTCACCAATATTGGATAAAACTTGTCAGTTGCCCCGTATACACCACAGGCACATGCATGGTTCATTACTATAGACTTGAATGGAAGGAGCTGACAAGCTTCATCTTGTCCCAGATTCATCGTGTAGCTTTGTGTTTGCTGCTCCCTCCGCTGTCCATATTGTGCACTGCAAGCAGCTTTGCTAGGCTTTCGGGGAGCGGCAAGAACGCCCCTTAGACACCTCCAATACCGGCGCAATCAGAGCCTCATAGCACAAGTTCACCTTTCCAAGAAATAAAGAGGGGGGGCTATGACCACCCCCCTCCCCCCAAATCCCTGCTGTTCTCCCATCCAATCAGCACCCACACAGCTGTCTCTGCAGGGCTTCCAGGATGGCTCAGAGTGATTAGTCACATGACAGCAGTGCCCAATCAGAATCGCTCTGATCAATCCAGGAAGCCGTGCTGGGGGCGCTCCCACAGGAAGCACAGCAGGGACCAGGATATTGGGTGGGTGGGTTGTTTGCTCATCTTTTCCATAAAGATGGAATAACCCTTTGATACCCCCAATCTGATTGTACAATCTCCTTCAGAGCCTCTCTGTTGTAGAAGGTCAGTCCAATTGGATGAAATATGAATCGGTTCTTTAGGCGTCCTCATATTACAGTCATGGTAAATAGAAATGAGGCGGTACAATCAGGAGACAGCAGATCTGCTGGGGGGATTGTGCTGTGTATGTGGAGGAGATGATCAGATTGTATGGTGTGTGGGCAGCTTTAGATTTTCCATCACCAATATGAGAACCCCCCCCCCCATCCATTTGGTCCCCAGGCACTACACAGGAGGCAGCAGATGTGCTGGGGGTTGCACGGTGTATGTGCAGGGGAGGAGATCGTACGATCAGATTGTACGGTGTGTGGCCTCCCTCCTCCGCTATGGCGGCTCTGTTATGTCCTCTCCCATCCAATCCGGATGTGTGTTGGGGTGTCTCCTCCTCCCCCACCGTGTGGAGGCCCCCAGGACCGGCCTGGGCCCCCCCCCCCCATACACGAGGCCTCTCAGTCACAGAGCCGCCCCGGGTCTCAGGCCTCCTCCTCCTCCCCAGCACGCCGCGCTCCTCACCCCGCTCTGTCCTCACATTACACCCGGACCTCCCGGGACCGCGCCCTCTACCTGCAGGGGAGCGAGCCGAGGCGGCCAGGCCGATCCCCGGGGCCCCTCCGACCCCCCAACACCCCATAATACGGGGAGCGCGATACACACCTGGGGAGCCATGGCGACCTCAGATGGCTGAAAGGAAGAGGAGGCCGCCGCGCATGCGCTATGTACGGAAAAGGACGGCCTGGCATGTGCAGTAGAGGCAATCGCCACCGCGCATGCGTGAGCTGAGCAGCCATGGTCGAACGCGGAGAAGATCGATGGGCTGAGCGAGAGTCTAGCGGGCATGCGCAGTACGGGGGGACGTTGCTGCGCATGCGTGAGCGGGTCTACAAGCGTACGCTGAGTTGATCAATGGGTCTGTGTAGTATACAGGCTTTTGATGGCTGAACGGCCCATCACTGAATTGATGGATCTGTAATTTGTAATCATGCAGTTGCTGAGTTGGTTCATTGATCTGTAGTCTCCAGCATGCAATGCCTGAGGAGTCGAGCGCCGAGCTGATCAGTGGATCTGCAGTCTACAGGTGGCTCAGCAATGTATAAAGGAGGGTTTGCCAGCCATGTGTAAAATGATGCAAAGTCTGTAAAAATAAACAAAGGCATTTTTTTCCTGTCTAAAGCCTCGTACACGCGGTTCGACGATCACATACAACAGGTCGTACTAACGACCGTTGTATGCGATATCGATCGTTCGTATGCGCGATTAGAACAGTTGAACATACGACGGTCGTACAAGGGAGCTGTATGAGCAGACTAGAAAACTTGGTCGTACCAACAAGCACTCATACGACCGTTGTATCGTGTGTACAGAGCAGTTGGCACAACAAAGTTGTATTGTGCAAAACACGCATGCCCAAAGACAGGAACGGTTGGATGCTAATTACATGCACCTGAACGTTCTTCTGTGGTCGTACGATCGTGTAGTGCAGTCAGTATGCTACATACAACAGCCAACATACGATTTGCTCGTCGTCCCGTGTGTACGAGGCTTAATTCATGTGGCTGACTGAAGCTGTCAGTAAAAATGACAGTTCGGATCAGCGCATGCGTGGTTCCACAGCCACCCGATTACCATGTCAGCTGAGCTTGTACTGATGACATTCACTGGGCAGGCTACGTTCTCAAAGTGGTTGTAAAGTCTAATAAAGGCTAAAAGTTGTATTTATTTTTTTTCAATGATTTTTATTAAGGTTTTCACAAAGAATAAGTACAGAAAGATAAGAAAACAATGACATTTCCTGTTATGCATTAGAACATATAGCAGAGGATTACTTGAGTGATTACATTGACATAAATAAAGATATAACTAAAGTCACACTTATACTTGAACAGTAAATGTAGTGTTGGCACTAATCGAACGGTAAGGGCATTGTCCCCGGACCCAGACACTCCCACCTGGGAGAAAACTTTGTCATAGGGTGGGAGGCAATACGGCCAACCTTTACTTTACTTCCAAAGATTCTTATTTCAGTTTCAGAGATAACAAAGCTTGATTTATAACCAACAGTGAAGAAAAAGAAGCAATCAATAGTACAGTTATCACTGAAGTCTACCATGAACTCAGTTAGGCTCTTAGATCCCTTTCTCACTTGAGCAATTTTGCACGGGTGTGAAGGGGATCTAAGAGCCTAATTGAGTTCAATGGTAGACTACCAGCTTCATTGGTAAGGTGAGAGATGTGTAAACTACTGAGATGCCCCCCCTCTGCTCCGTGGCTTGGCCACACCAAAGTTCGTAAACCGTAAATTTGAGCGGAAGGGGCTTGTCTCTCCAAATCTGCTTGAGATAATGAGAGATTTGTTTAAATCTGAACCTTTCAGAATCTGGGAGGTCACGTTGATTATACAATGGCTAAGAGAGACATGGGTCCAAGAGGAGTGAAAAAATGCCCTATTCGGTGCAGACCCTTGTCCAACCACCACTTAAACGCTTTGATGTCTAACCCTGGTGGAAAATTCGGGTTATGGAAAATATGTGCTAAGGGATTCAAATCCGAGATTAGCTCAGGACTGCTGTGCAGAGAGTCCCAGAGGACAAAGGAGTGAGATAATGTAGGAGATGAAATAGGTGGTCTTTTTTGGGGGGGGGAGTCCAGAGAAGGAAATCTATAGTGTAGTTCGGAATCGCCTGCCTCTCGATCTGGATCCAGGCCGGTTTCTCATTCCTCGTGTATACCAGGGAAAGTTGAGCTAGTCTAGCTGCTTGATAATATTTATAGAAAAAGGGGAGCCCCAGGCCCCCCTTTTACCTGTGGAGGTATAACGTGTTTTGGGGAAACCTGTATCCTGAATTCCCCCAGACAAATCTAAGGGTCTTGCTCTGGAAAGTCCTTAAATGATCCTTAATAATTGCTATAGGTAATGATAGAAATAAATAAAGTAGCCGGGGCAGGAGGGTCATTTTAATTGCGTTGATTCTACCCAAACAAAAGAGTTTGTTATTCGATCAAGTTTTAAAGTCTTCTTCTAGTGTGCGGTATAAAGGGGGAAAATTATTGGAGTATAAGTCTTCTGTCTTGGCAGTCAAATTGATGGCCAAATATTTAATCGAGGGCGAGCTCCATTTGAAGGGAAATGAGAGTTGCAGAAAAGTTACGATTTCAGGCGATAGGGATATGTTCACTGCGTGGGATTTGGAGTAGTTTACTTTGAGCCCTGAGATTTCCGCAAATACATCTCGTGTATGGCTTACATTGGGAGCGAGGTATGGGGAGATGTAATGAACAAGAGAATGTCGTCTGCAAAAAAGACCACATTTGTGACTCTGTGAGCCGCATGTCACCCCTTTGATGTCTGAATTTTGACGGATCGCAATCGCCAATGTTTCATTAGCTATAGCGAAGATGAGCGGGGAAAGGGGGCATCCCTGTCTCGTCCCTTTAGCTGTGTTTATCGGTTTTGAATAATATCCCTGTAACCTTATTTGGGCATTAGAAGAGTAAAGAGCCCTAATGAGGCCCATGAAACGCTGGCCAAATCCCCATCTAACCAAAAGCGTAAAGATGTAAGTCCATGATACAGAATCAAAGGCCTTCTGTAAATCTAGCGATAAGACCATGCCCCGTTGTTTAGAGCCTCCCTCCCAATTAGATTGTAAAATGGAAATCAAATCCGCCGTTCTTCTTATCTGGTCTGGACCCTGCCTTCCTGAAATTAATCCCACCTGATCTTTGTGTATGTAAGAATTTAATGAATGAAGCTAGTCTATTGGCCATAATTTTCATTAGGATTTTGATATCATTATTGATCAGTGATATAGGTCTGTAATTGCCTACTTACTCAGGGTTCTCATCTGGTTTCGGTTTCACCGTAATAAAGGCAGAGTTAAGCTGTGGATCCAGAGGTGCACCCTGAGTTTTGGTGCTGAAAAATGTTGTCAGGTAGGAGGAGAGTGTCTCAGCAAAGGGCTTATAGTATGGGATGGACAGTCCATCAGGGCCATTTGATGACCCCCAAAACCTCCTCCCCTGGGATAGTTGCCTCCAAGATATGTTGCACTGTCAGGGAGGGGATGGGGATATCATCCAGGAATTAAAGGGGTAGATTCTTTAGAGCAGTGTTCCCCAACCCTGTCCTCAAGGCCCACCAACAGGTCATGTTTTCAGGATTTCCATTATTTTGCACAAGTGATTTGATCAGTTTCACTGCCTTAGTAATTACCACAGCTGATTCATCTGAGGGAAATCCTGAAAACATGACCTGTTGGTGGGCCTTGAGGACTGGGCTGGGGAACACTGCTTTAGAGTACAGTGCGGGGTAGCTATAGAGATCCGTATAGAATCTATGAAAGGTGTCCTGGATTTTTCGTTGGGTTGGCTGTAAGGCCTTGTCCTGGGATTCTAATTTTGGGTAGTGCATAAGGACGAAATCGGGGGGACAACTTCGCCGCTAACATTGTGCCTAGTTTGTTGTTCTGTGTATAGAATTTTTGGGCATTCCATCGGATAGATTTTCCGGCTTTAGCCATGTGGGCTATATTAAGTTCTAATCTAGCTTTGTCCAGTTGAGACACGGAGGTTATGGAGGGGTGTTTCTTGTGCAAAGCCTGAAGGGACATGTACATATTTTCAAGTCTGGCTAGATCAGCTGTTCACTCTTTGTTTATTTGTGGTGTCAACTGAATGAATTTCCCCTCTAATTAAGGCTTTATGGACTGCCCAACGGGTTTCTGCAGAGATTCCATCTGTGTTATTAAGATGGAAGTATTCCTTGAGGTATTTATTGAGCTCGGCGACTTTAATGGGATCAGTGAGCAACGATTCATTCAGTCTCCAATGGGCCTGTCTTGCGTATTGTGGGTCTGATCTAATTCGCAGGAGTACTATAGAGTGATCCGAGAGTGCTGTGTCGACAATTTGTGATCGTGAAACTAAGGGTATCGTGTTCATCTGCACTAGCAGGTGATCAATTTGTGCATAGGAGTTATGTGGGGAGGAGTAGCGTGTGAAGTCTCTCTTGGTTGGGTTAAATTCCCTCCATATATCTGTCATACAAAAAGACTGAAGCATTTTGGCTACTGTAAGCTTTGGAATGACACGTTAATTAGTCCCATAGAGATCTAGATTTATCAAGTCCCTGATCAAAGGCGACATTGGAATCCCCACCCAGTATGACTCTGCCTTCTACGTGGGGTTGGATAGCGTCAAATAGAGATTTAAAGAAATTCAGTTGACCTTTGTTTGGGGTATAGTACGAAACTAGTGTGTATAAATTTCCCTCTATAGTTCCCTTGATCAGAATGTATCTCCCTTCTGGATCTTTAAGTTCTATGTGGGGGGTGAATCCGCAGGCTTTAGCTATTAAGATCGCTACTCCTTTAGTTTTAGTCTCAGCATTTGCCAAAAAGAAAGAGGGGAAGTGTGTGTGATGGAATTTAGGGCTGTACCAAAATGGGAAGTGGGTCTCTTGAAGCCTTACTACATCTAATTTAAGAGATTTGTAGTGTTCGAGAATTTTTCTCCTTTTTATAGGGGAGTTGAGGCAATGGACATTATGAGTGGCTATTTAACCTCTTGCTTACTGGGCACTTAAAGTGGTTGTCAACTTGTGACAACCACCTTAACCTACAGGTAAGCCTATGATAAGGCTTACCTGTAGGTACCCTGCATATCTCCTAAACCTGTAAGGTTCAGGAGATATGCAGTGTTGAAGCTGTGCCGACGTCATGTTGGCGCATGCGCAGTGAGGGAACGGCCTGTGAGCCTTTCCTCCACTGCGACCGTGCCGTGACTGGCAGCTCCCGCGGGCATGTGCGGGAGTGACGTCATGTGACCAGTCACAGCGCCGGAGTCGCGGCCCCGGAAGGAAGAGGGGCAGAAGATGGATGCGGCCAGGAGAGGGGACATCGCTGGCTGCGATGCATAGTAGCCCATTATGTTTCTAGTTTAACCACTTCAGCCCCGGAAGGATTTCCAGCTTTAGGACCGGAGCCCTTTTTGCGATTCGGCGCTGCGTCGCTTTAACTGAAAATTGCGCGGTCGTGCGACGTTGTACCCAAATGAAATTTGCGTCCTTTTTTTCCCACAAACAGAGCTTTCTTTTGGTGGTATTTGATCACCGCTGCGTCATTTCTGATCGCCGCTATAAACAAAAGAAGAGCGACAATTTTGCAAAAAAAACCCAAATTTCTTACTTTTTGCTAAAATACAAATCCAAAAAAATATATAAAAAAACATTTTTTTCACCGTTTTTGGCCGATTTATATTCTCATTCGGCGTTTATTGATTGGTTTGCGCAAAAGTGGCCGCGTTTATGGATGATGAGAATTAATTTTTGGGGTTTTTATTTTTTTTTAATTTTTTACTAGTAATGGCGGCGATCTACGATTTTTAGCGGTACTGCGATATTTCAGCGGACATGTCGGAGCATTTTGACACTTTTTTGGGACCATTGGCATTTATACAGCGATCAGTGCTATAAAAATGCACTGATTACTGTGTAAATGCCATTGGCAGTAAAGGGGTTAACCTGCAGGGGGCGCTCTAAGGGTTAACTGTGTTCCCTAGGCGTGTTCTAACTGTGTGTGGGCTGCCCTAGCTGGGGAAGGGAAGTGGTCACAGCCTCCATGTACAGGAAGGCTGTGATCACAGCCCTTCCCTCTTCACAGAACGGAGGTCCGTGTTTACATACACGGACCTCCGTTCTTTCACTCCAGGGGGGCCATCGCGGGTAGCCGGCGGCAATCGAAGCTGCCGCACCCGCTCCCTGGCCCTCCCCGAACACAGTGAGCGCGCGCGCTCACAGTGCGCGTTATCGCAGCCGCCGTCATATGACGGCGATTTGCGATAACGAACCACCTTGTCGCCGTCAACCTGCGGTTGGCGGTCGGCAAGTGGTTAAAGGGGGACATAGAGGAAGTAAACCCAATCTGGGTTTACTTCCTCTTTAAACCCCCCTCCAGCCCAGACCAATTTTCGGCTTTCAGCGCTTTCGCATTTTGAATGAGAATTGCGCGGTCGTGCGACGTTGTACCCAAACAAAATTTTTATCATTTTTTTCCCCACAAATAGAGCTTTCTTTTGGTGGTATTTGATCACCTCAGCGGTTTTTATTTTTTGTGCTATAAACAAACAAAAAGTGACAATTTTGAAAAAAGAACAATATTTTTTACTTTTTGCTATAATACAAATCCAAAAAAAAAATTATTCATCGGGTTTGTCCGATAAATATTCTCCTACATATTTCTGGTAAAAAAAAAAAAAAATCACAATCGGCTTATATTGATTGGTTTGTGCAAAAGTTATTGTGTTTACAGAGTTTTTATTATTATTTTATATTTTTTAATAGTAATGGCGGCGATCTGCGATTTTTATTGGGACTTTGAAATTGGGGCGGACATGTCGGACATTTTTGACATTTTTTTGGGACCAATGACATTTATGCAGTGATCAGAAATGTAAATATCCACCGATTACTGTATAAATGTCATTGATGGGGTTAACACTAAGGGGGCAGTGAAGGGGTTAACTGTGTTCCCTCATTGTGTCCTAACTGGGGGCTGGGCTGGCTGGGACATAACAGATCTCACTGATCCCTATCACAGGGATCTGTAGATCTGTTATGTCCCCCTTCACAGAACGGAGAACCGCCATGTTTACATCGGCAGGTCACGAGCGGACATCGAGTCCACCCGACCCGCGGGCACGCCCATGCAGTGTGCGGCGGCCATGCGCGTGTGTGCCGCCGACTGTGAGTCCACACCGGGAGCGTGCAAAGGGGCGGACGTCCATGGACGTTGTCCCGGAAAAAAAAAAAAAAAAGTATAAAGGGGAATCACTGTCTGGCCAGGTACCAGGGGAAAAAATCAAAGTGGTCCCAAGCTCCAGACTTTTGCGGGATTACTTTAGAAGGCTTTTCCATCAATCATGGAAAAGGAATAGAAAAAGGGAAACAGTCGTCCCCAATGACATAATAAAGAATTATGGAGGTCTGTTGTCTTTCGATTTCTTGCTCTTCGACTTGTTCCATATTGGGGATACTGGGCTTGCAGGCAGTGGCCTTTTCGTGTGGGGCCCAGCAGAGTCAGTAAGATCCATTGGAGCTTCTTGGGAGGTTAATTTAAGATCTAGGAGTTTTTCCCCCTGCAGGAGATTTGCGAATGAGAATGTTTTACCTTTGTGTATAAATTTGACAGCAAAAGGGAAGGCCCACCAATATTTAAGATCTTTTTTTTGCAAAGCTTGAAGGAGAGGTTTGGGGGTTCTCCTTTTTTGTATAGTAGATAGCGACAGATCCGCAAAGATTTGGACCTGGACGCCCCTTGCAAGAGATTGTAGGGTTGTTACGGGACGTTCTCATTACTTCTTCTTTGATGGCATGGAAGTGTGGCTTCACTATTATGTCCCTTGGAGCTCCATCTTTCCTTGGGGGTCCCAGAGCTCTATGAGCCCTGTCCAATTCCAGTCTAGGTTTCGGCACATTGGGGATCAAGGTTTGTATACGATCCTGAACTGCTGGTGTAACTTCTGTGATAGATTCTGGCAGACCTCCGATCCGGACGTTGTAACGTCTCAACCTATTTTTGAGATCATCTATTCTTGCTAGGGCAGTGTCCAGTTGGTTCTGTTGAATTTGTATATGAGCTGAGTTTTGGTTGGTTCTGTAAACTGTAATGTCCAGTTTTTGTTCAATGGCTTCCATTCTGGACATTAGGCTGTGGAAGTCAGCTTTTATGTCCCCTGTAATTTTTGCGCTGTGTTCTCGAGTCCTCTTTCCAGCAAATATGAAAATTTAAGGAACAAATCTTCAGTATTGAGGAGGGTTGGTCGGCCTGGAATATGGACCTCTGGCTGGGCAGTCTGGAGGGGTCCCACTGGTGTCAGCGAGAAATCTTCCATTGTGCTGCCTATCAGCGATTCCATGGAGGCTGGGGAAATGGTCAGGAGCTGGTGCGTGGTCAAATTGGACCCCGGTGTAAGGGTAAGGGTAGTAGGGCCTATTTCTGGCCTGTGCCCTGATGCTCCCTCCTGAGCTTTCGTGTGTGAGTGGGCCGCAGCAGTGACCATGTGGGATGAGCAGGCCTGGTTAGCTTCTTCAAATAGCTGTGCGAGCGATCGCCTAACCGTCGATCCCTTCAGGGTGATATTGGTGTCCTCTGGGTTTATATCGCCCTGTGACCAGTAGCCCAAGTGCTATTATTGTAATGGGGTTTTTTTTTGGGGGGGGGGGGGCTCCTCTGTCTCTTCTTAAGATTAAATATTAGGCCTTACCGGCTGCCATCAGGTATACTTGGCTGTAAAACACACAGCAGGGGGCAAGCAAACAGGGGTGCCCCTGGAGCGTGATGCCCAGCCTTTCGATGTGCCCCGGAGGCCTTGGGGGGCTTGTGGGCGGTAAGCACCGTGCAGAACAGAGTCCTGGGTGGCTTGTGCCGCTTCTCCGGGTCCCGTCAGCTTGCTAGGCCGCAATGGCGGCCATCTTGGTACACCCGACGGCAGATAGGCCTGCTGGTAGCAGATGGGGGAAGCCCTGTAAAGGTGGTCCCAGTATGCTACCTTGAACCGGAGATCTTGAGGTGCTAAACCACCCCTATTCTGCGAGCCCTGAATAGCTAGTGTGGCTTCCCAGGGGTCTGTTCGTATGTTAGGCCTCGGCCATATTGGTACATCCGGCAGAGAGCGGTGGAGCAGGCTGCGGGCTTGGAGGACACCGCAATGGAAGGCGCGCAGAGTCCGCAGATGCTGGGTATCTTAGGGTTGCTCAGCCACCCCTGTTCTGGTGCTCCTGGTATGCAGGGTAGTTGCGGAGGCAACCATCCTGGAGCTCCTGCACATGCGCACTGGCTAAAAGTTTTTTTTTTACCTTTTACCCCACCCCCCTCCCCCAATACTGACCTAAACCTGTCCCCACCGACTCGTTGGGATTCTATGGGTCGTAGACGCCTGAGACGCGCGGAAGGTAACGCCACAGGAGGTTCGGGCGTCGGACGAGGTGGCGAGAGACGGCCTACATGGTTATACCGGCTCCGGATTGTATGCTTGTCTGGGGACCCTTCGGTGTGATCGATAAGTCCCGAGCGTCTTATCCCCACCAAATCGTGGAGTTCTAGAGGCCAAGTTCCATCGTATGACCCTGGTGGAAATGTCCCGAAGGGGGTAGACGATGGTCGTCCGGATAGACGGCAGCCCACATGGTTCTACCGGCGGTAACGCCGGATCGTTCGACTGCCCTGGGCCTCTTCGCCGTGTTCGGTGGGTCCT
>BLSH010344769.1:908481-927015 GCA_018402905.1 Glandirana rugosa | reverse complement strand
GACCAGGGCATCTCTGACCTGGTGGCTTCGGGACTCGGCCCTGATTCAGGGGAAGTCGTTCCTGCCCCTCCAGTGGGTGATCATCACCACGGATGCCAGTCTTTCGGGCTGGGGAGGGATCCTGGGTCTGCTGTCTGCCCAGGGCCATTGGTCGGTGCAGGAAGCTCGCCTCCCCATCAAAGTTCTGGAGCTGAGAGCAATCAGATTGTGCCTTTTTCACTGGACAGTGAGATTGCAGGGTCGTCCGATTCGAATTCAATCGGACAATGCCACAGCAGTGGCGTATGTGAACCATCAGGGCGGCACAAAGAGTCCAGCAGCTGCGGCGGAGGCAGCTCTGATACTGCGTTGGGCGGAACGTCACGTTCCGGCGATCTCAGCCATTTACATTCCGGGTGTGGAGAACTGGCAGGCAGACTATCTCAGTCGCCAGACGGTGGACCAGGGAGAGTGGTCTCTCCACCCGGAGGTGTTCAATCAAATTTGCCACAGATGGGGGACGCCGGACGTGGATCTCATGGCGTCTCGATTCAATCACAAGGTGGAGACCTTTGTGTCCAGAACGAAGGATCCGTTGGCAGTGGCCACGGACGCTCTGGTGGCCCCCTGGGGCCGTTATCGTCTTCTGTACGCTTTTCCTCCGATAAGACTGCTCCCGCAATTGATACGCAGGATAGTGGCGGAGCGGATACCAATAATCCTGGTGGCTCCAGATTGGCCTCGGCGCACTTGGTACGCCGACGTGGTGCAAATGGTGGCAGATGCCCCTTGGCGGCTCCCGCTGCGAGACGATCTTCTGTCTCAGGGACCCATCTTGCACGGCTTGGCTATTGAGTCCCAGGTGCTGAGAGACAGGGGAGTCGCCGGCTCCGTGATCCCTACCGCACCTGGAAGGCTTATATTGCTTGGTGCGAGGCAGAGGGCCAATACCCTTGCTCTTATGTCGTGTCCAGGGTCCTGATTTTTTTACAACAGGGCCTAAACAAACAACTGGCTCTGAGTATTCTCAAGGGCCAGATATCGGCTCTGGCGATTCTCTTTCAGAGACCTTTAGCTTCGCACTCGTTGATCATACCTTTGTGCAAGGTGTGCGACACGTGGCGCCTCGGGTGAAGGTTCCGATGGCTCAGTGGGATCTGAATTTGGTGCTTTCTGTTCTTTAGAAACCGCCTTATGAGAATATCAGGGAGATTTCTTTGTCATTGCTGTCACAGAAGGTGGCCTTTTTAGTTGCTATCACTTCCGCCAGACGGGTGTCTGAATTAGCAGCACTATCGTGCAAGTCTCCCTACTTAGTCATACATAAGGATAAGGCGGTCTTGCGACCTTCTCCTTCCTTCCTTCCGAAGGTGGTTTCATCCTTTCACATTAATGAAGATATTGTTCTTCCTTCATTGTGCCCTCGTCCATCGCACCCAAAGGAGTTTGAGTTGCATGCTTTGGACGTAGTGAGGGCCTTACGAGTGTACTTGGCTGCTACAGCTTCTTTTCGAAAAGCTGATGCCTTGTTTGTGTTGCCAGAAGGCCCGCACAAAGGGTTGGCGGCCTCGTCGGCTACGATTTCTCATTGGATCAGACAGACCGTGACCCATGCATATTCTGTTCGGGGCAAGGATCCCCCTTTTCCGGTCACGGCTCATTCTACCCGGGCTGTTAGCACTTCCTGGGCTTTCAGACACCAGGCCTCGGTGTCACAGGTGTGCAAGGCGGCCACTTGGGCCTCGGTTCACACTTTCACTAAGTTTTATAAAGTTGATGTGTTTGCATCTTCGGATGCTGCTTTTGGCCGCAAAGTTTTGCAGGCGGCAGTGTAGGCGCATCTGGCGCCTCCTTAGAGGTTCAGTTGGGTACTGTCGTTAGGGTTTACCCACCCCTCTTTTGACACAGCTTGGGGACGTCCCCACAAGTCATGATGAGCTGCGTCTGTCAGTGAACGATAGGAGAAAAAGAGATTTTATTAAAACTTACCGTAAAATCCTTTTCTCCGAGTTCACTGACAGACGCAGCACCCACCCCTCTGTGCTCTATTCTTGTACGGCTTGCGTATGAACTGAAGAGCTATGCTATGAGGGTGTTTATGTAGGAAGAGAGGATAGCCCCCATGGGAGGGGCCAGCTGTTTCTTTTCCCTGCCTAGTTAACTCCTAGTGAGACCAGCATAAACCCCACACGTCATGATGAGCTGCATCTGTCAGTGAACTTGGAGAAAAGGATTTTACGGTAAGTTTTAATAAAATCCCTTTTTTTTACTTTTTGGTATAATACAAATCCAAAAAAAAATATATAAAAAAAAAATTATTCATCGGGTTTGGCCGATAAATATTCTTCTACATATTTCTGGTAGAAAAAAAAATCACAATCGGCGTATATTGATTGGTTTGCGCAAAAGTTATCATGCTTACAAACTATGGGAATTGATTTATGGAGTTTTTATTATTACTTTATATTTTTTAATAGTAATGGTGGTAATCTGCGATTTTTATCGGGACTTTGATATTGGGGCGGACATGTCGGCCATTTTTGCCATTTTTTTGGGACCAATGACATTTATACAGCGATCAGAAATGTAAATATCCACCGATTACTGTATAAATGTCATTGAAGGGGTTAACACTAAGGGGGCAGTGAAGGGGTTAACTGTGTTCCCTCATTGTGTTCTAACTGTATGGGGCTGGGCTGGCTGGGACATAACAGATCTCGCTGATCCCTATCACAGGGATCTGTAGATCTGTTATGTCCCCCTTCACAGAACGGAGAACCGCCGTGTTTACATCGGCGGGTCACGAGCAGACATTGAGTCCGCCCGACCCGCGGGCACGCCCATGCAGTGTGCGGCGGCCATGCACGTGTGTGCCGCCGCCTGTGAGTCCACACCGGGAGCGTGCAAAGGGGCGGACGTCCATGGACGTTGTCCCGGAAATTCAGATCCGCCCTGGAGCCGTACTTTGGCAATAGCGTGGATCTGGAAAGGTTAAGTTATCTGGGTGAAATTAGCCATGGAGCCTGTAGGGTTCTCAGCGTGTGTTTACATCATTATTCACCTTGAAACAAGTGGCCCCTACAGGTGCAGTGAGGAACTTGAGGATGCCCGGGAACTGCTGCTCAATACAGGTGTATCTGAGGTCAGCTGCAACAAAAATAGTTATTAGGTGCTTAGTAGAGGAAAAAGGAAAGAAGATATGACAGGCAAGGAGAATGAAAATATGAAATAAACAATTACTCCTATAGGAAACTAAAGGGAATGCTGAACAAGAGGTTAAAAACCCCCACAGTCCCATGCCCCTAATGGGGTAGACAACTTATCCCAAGGAATACTGAGAAAGTCCTGGGGGTAAGTGGAGGCGCATGGAGACCTCCCCTAGCTGGGGCGCCCCTCAGCACAACTCATTAATAATTTGTAACCAGAACATATTATAGATCATTAACTTCTAAGTTCCCTAATGACCTGACCAAGGAGGGTGATCCCTGAGCCCCTTGCTAGGCGAACGGGGACTCTCTCCCTCAATTTGAAAACAGTCTAGGTAACTGTAGTTTTATCTTGAACATAATACTTAGCTAAAATGCTAACTTGACAGCTCAGAAAATCTGAGTTAAAAAAAAAAAAAAAGTATAAAGGGGAAACACTGTCTGGCCAGGTACCAGGGGAAAAAATCAAAGTGGTCCCAAGCTCCAGATTTTTGCGGGATTACTTTAGAAGGCATTTCCATCAATCATGGAAAAGGAATAGCAAAAAGGAAACAGTCGTCCCCAGTGACATATTAAAGGAATTATGGAGGTCTGTTGTCTTTCGGTTTCTTGCTCTTCGACTTGTTCCATATTGGGGATACTGGGCATGCAGGCAGCGGCCTTTTCGTGTGGGGTCCAGCAGGGTCATTAAGATCCATTGGAGCTTCTTGGAAGGTTAATTTAAGATCTAGGAGGAGTTTTTCCCCCTGTGGGAGATTTGCGAATGAGAATGTTTTACCTTTGTGTATAAATTTGACAGCAAAAGGGAAGGCCCACCAATATTTAAGATCTTTTTGTTGCAAAGCTTAAAGGAGAGGTTTGGGGGTTCTCCTTTTTTGAATAGTAGATGGCGACAGATCCGCAAAGATCTGGACCTGGACACCCCTTGCAAGAGATTGTAGGGTTGTTACGGGACGTTCTCATTACTTCTTCTTTGATGGCATGGAAGTGCGGCTTCACTATTATGTCCCTAGGAGCTCCATCTTTCCTTGGGGGTCCCAGAGCTCTATGAGCCCTGTCCAATTCCAGTCTAGGTTTCGGCACATTGGGGATCAAGGTTTGTATAAGATCCTGAACTGCTGGTGTAACTTCTGTGATAGATTCTGGCAGACCTCTGATCCGGAAGTTGTAACGTCTCAACCTATTTTTGAGATCATCTATTCTTGCTAGGGCAGTGTCCAGTTGGTTCTGTTGAATTTGTATATGAGCTGAGTTTTGGTTGGTTCTGTAAACTGTAATGTCCAGTTTTTGTTCAATGGCTTCCATTCTGGACACTAGACTGTGGATGTCAGCTTTTATGTCCCCTGTAATTTTCGCCGCTGTGTTCTCGAGTCCTCTTTCCAGCAAATTTGAAAATTTAAGGAACAAATCTTCAGTATTGAGGAGGGTATCCTGGGTTGGTGGGCCTGCAATATGGACCTCTGGCTGGGCAGTCTGGAGGGGTCCCATTGGTGTCAGCGAGAAATCTTCCATTGTGCTGCCTATCAGCGATTCCATGGAGGCTGGGGAAATGGTTAGGAGTTGGTGCGTGGTCAAATTGGACCCCGGTGTAAGGGTAAGGGTAACAGGGCCTATTACTTGCCTGTGCCCTGATGCTCCCTCATGAGCTTTCGTGTGTGAGTGGGCCGCAGCAGTGACCATGTGGGATGAGCAGGCCTGGTCAGCTTCTTCAAAACTGTGCGAGTGATCGCCTAACCGTCAATCCCTTTAGGGTGATATTGGTGTCCTCTGGGTTTATATCACCCTGTGACCAGTAGCCAAAGTGCTATTATTGTAATGTTTTTTTTGGGGGGGGGGGCTCCTCTGTCTCTTAAGCTTAAATATTAGGCCTTACCGGCTGCCATCAGGTATACTTGGCTGTAAAATAATCAGCAGGGGCAAGCAAGCAGGGGTGCCCCTGGAGCGTGAGGCCCAGACTTTCGATGTGCCCCGGAGGCCTTGGGGGGCTTAATCACCTTGCAGAAGAGAGTCCTGGGTGGCTTGTGCCGCTTCCCCCGGGTCCCGTCAGCTTGCTAGGCCGCAACGGTGGCCATCTTGGTACACCCAACGGCAGATAGGCCTGCTGGTAGCAGATGGGGGAAGCCCTGTAAAGGTGGTCCCAGTATGCAATCTTGAACTGGAGATCTTGAGGCACTAAACCACCCCTATTCTGCAAGCCCTGAATAGCTAGTGTGGCTCCCCAGGGGTCCGTTCGGATGTTAGGCCTCGGCCATGTTGGTACACCCGGCCAGGAGCGGTGGAGCAGGCTGCGGGCTTGGAGGACGCCGCAATGGAAGGCGCGCAGAGTCCGCAGATGCTGGGGATCTTAGGGCTGCTCAGCCACCCCTGTTCTGGTGCTCCTGGTATGCTGTAGTGGGCGCCTGAAGCGTCGATGGCCAGGGTAGTTGCGGAGCTCCTGGCTCAGGCAACCATCCTGGAGCTCCTGCACATGCGCACTGGCTAAAAGTTTTTTTTACCTTTTACCCCACCCCCCTCCCCCAATACTGACCTAAACCCCCTCTCGATCCAGTGATGTGCATGCGAGCCTTGGCTGTCCTAGGTGTCTCCCTCCTCTTTGGCTGAGACCATTGGCTCCCACTGCTGTCAATCACGGCCAATGAGTTGAAAGCGGAGGCGAGCTGCAGCTTTGTGTGTCCTATGGATGCATAGTGTGGGGCTCAGGAGTAAGCATGCACCAGTCAAGGGGGAGGAGCCAGGAGTGCCGACGGGGGACCCCAAAAGAAGAGAATCAGGGCTGCTCTGTGCAAAATCATTACACAGAGCAGGTAGGTATAACATGTTTGTTCTTTTTTTAAGTAAACAAACCTTTAATATTACTTTAAGGCTTTGTTCATGTATATTGCAGTGACTGGTGTGTTACCGCACTGGTAGAACATCGGATACTACTAGGACACACAGAAAACAATTGTCTTCTATGTGTCCTGTTGACACTGAAATGCACCCCATGCACTTTGAATACAAAAAAAAAAGCTGATGATTTGCTGAAATGCACCACACGGCCCCCTACCACCGCCTCACTGCAGCCAGAACAGACACCTGCTGGGTAGTAAACCTCTGCTGTGTACTAAGCGGCAGATGTCTGTTTATGTGTGAACGGGCCCTAAACATATAGCCCCCCCCCCATGCACTCTGAGAATAGCGAGTCCTCAATCACACAATAATAGCTGCTGGCTGGGCTGAGCCGGGAATGAACGATGCAGCCTGTTTTTGGTCAGCACTCCTCCACGAAAGCCCCGTACACACAGTACAAAGGTTGTACAACAACGGTCGTACAACCTACTTGTTGTACGATCATCCGACCGTTTGTACGCGCGATTACAACAGCCTTCGTACATCGGTTGTACAACTGAAGTTGGGCACAAGTTGCCATACACGACTGACCCTCTCTGTGTGCTCCCCCTACACGACTGACCCCTCTGTGTCCTCCCCCTACATGACTGACCCCTCTGTGTGCTCCCCCTACACAACTGACACCTCTGTGTGCCCCCCTACACATGGAACCTCTGTGTGCTCCTCCTACAGTGGGGGCACCTCTGTGTGCTCCTCCTACACTGGGGAACCCTCTGTGTGCTCCTCCTACACTGGGGGCCCCTCTGTGTGCTCCCCCTACACCGGGGACCCCTCTGTGTGCTCCCCCCTACATGACAGACCCCCCTGGGAAGCCATGATGATTGTGTACAAGTCTCCAGTGCGTGGGCTGCAGGGAAACTCACACTCAGCCTCTTTGGCCCCTGATTGGAGGAAACGCGAAGGCGTTGATCCAACCCCCAGCGCTTGACAGAGTGACAGAGAAAACCGATGAATAAATTCGTTTTTTTATATATATATTTTTTTGGATATGTATTATAGCAAAAAGTAAAAAAAAAATATATTATATATTTACTATTTTAGGCCAGTTCTCCATTGATAATAAAATCAGTAAACATCCGTTAGCATTTACCACCAAAGAAAGCCCAGTTTGTCCTAAAAAAAAAAAACACAGTATAATCTACCACAAAGTAGTTGCAATGATATGTACAGTCATGTCAAAGTTGCAAAATTGTGTTTAGGTGTTACCTCAAGTTTTACCATCAGTAACTAAGGAGTTAATGAGCAATAAATCTAGCTGGGCGGTGTTGTAGGATCTCCCAGGGCCCCTGGACAGTATTGGTAATTTTCTGGAAAAGGTGAATTCATCCTTTAGGCTGGGTTCACACTAGAACCCGCAGCGGCGCACAGAAGAGGTCCGGTGCTTCCTGGTTCACCATTTCAGGTCCGATTTCAGGCCGAATTTTGGGCTGAATTCAGACCTGAAACGGCCTAAAAGACGCACAGCGGTTTACTGCAAAACGCAGCGGACCTGCCGCGGAGATAAGTAAACAGGCTCCATAGGGAGCCACTCGAAATCTCCTGCCATTGCGAATTGGATGCGGTAAACCTGCATCCAATTCACAATGGTGTGAACCCAGCCTTAACCACTTCAGCCCCGGAAGGATTTCCCACTATAGGACCAGAGCACTTTTTGTGATTCAGCACTGTGTCGCTTTAACTGACAATTGCGCGGTCGTGCGACGTTGTACCCAAACAAAATTGACGTCCTTTTTTTTTTTAAAGCATTAGATCAATGTTTTGTGCTTTTTTTTTATCTAAGGCTGGGTACACACCTATGCGAATTGGATGCGGCTTAAACTGCATCCAATTCGCAGGACACTTGAAAACACATTGATATTTTAGAACCCAGCAGGGTGCCAGCTCGCTCCTGACGTCACCAGGAGCACCGCGTCCAACCCTGCCTCCTGATACTAACACCCCTCTAGGCTGCTCTGGGCGTGTCCAAGATGGCGGAGTGAATGGCTGTCTAAGCCGGAGCTCTGCTGCTGATTCCTTCTGATCTTTTATCCTGGCCGGGTTTCTTGCACTTAGCATCTGTGAAATCCCTTGGTGAATGTTGCTAAAACGATCCTGTAAAGGCAGAGGAGGGAGAAAGCTGCGATTCTCCCCGGAGGCATTAGCTTTACATACTTCAGAGCCTTGGCGGAGCGGTGGGCTGCCAGCACGTGCTAACATGGCGTCCCAAACGGAGCACATGGAGGAGTCGGCACTCTCTCCCCCAGGTATCCTGCAGGTGATGGAGGCAATAGCCACCTGCCAGGCGGGGGCGACGACCTGCCAAACAACCCTCACCTCTAAGATAGAGACTGTCCAGCTGAATGTCGGGCTCATTCGGCAAGACATGGACAAGCCAATCAACTTCCAACTTTTGATGGTTCAATTAAAATTTGACAAAATGAAAAAAAGAAAACCTGGAAGTTGCACCAGCTGCACCAGATTTTGCACTCTCCAGTTTTAATAAATCAGCCCCATTTTGTTTTAGGCTGGGTTCACGCCTATGCGAATTGGATGCGGCTTACAGCGCATCCAATTCGCATGACACTTGAAAACACAATGTTTTCAATGTGTCAGGTTCACATAGGTGCGCTGCATTCGCACTCTGCATTGCACAGAAAACGTGTGCATTTTCTGTGCAATACGGTGCGAATTCCCAGCCTATTACGTTCAGTGGGAATGCATCTAACACGGAGATGAGTTCCGCATTGAATGTGGATCGGGCAGCTGCTGTGCTTTGAGAATGGACAGGAGCCACTGAACGGCAGCTCTGTTCATTCTCAGCAGCAAACAGACTGGAATTCGCACCGGACTGGTGTGAATCCAGCCTCAGGTAGGATAAGTTAACCAAAGTGTGCACTATTGCTTCTGGGCCGTACTACGGGTACAAAAATCAAATAACACCCATATGTGATATCACTCTGATCATCGTGGCGCAGTCGCTTACGGATCGTGTGACTGAGTTGGACTCTGGACTGGACTTCAGGTACTCCCCGGAGGCTATGCAGCGGGTTGTACACCTGATACAGGGTCTACGGTACCTGTGTGGCGTAGCCTTAGACCTACTGTCGAAGAGTTCTGCTTTTTGCAGTCGATGTGAGACGGTTGCTGTGTTTACGCTGTTGGTCGGGTGACCACGCGTCCATAAAGGGGACTCACAGACCTACCCTTTCAGGGAGGTCGGCTCTTGGGGCGCAACTGGATGAAATCAGTGAGGATTTCACCGGGGGTAAGAGTACGTTTCTTTCAGCACCACAACGGCAGAAGTACCGCCGTAAGCAGGGTCCTTCCTCTTCGGGCCAGAAGCGTTTTTTCGTACGCCCGGTGCAACGGGCAAGGGCTCAGGCCCTGGCAAGGCTGCCTTGGGGTTCGGTAAGTGGCCCTGGCAACGCATGCCCGAACAGATGGAGGACAAGTTCTCCTCCGCATGAGAGGTTGCCCCCCCCCCCGCCTGACTTTCGGGTGGGGGGCTGACTGCTGAGTTTCGCAGACAGGTGGACTGATCACATTTCAGACCGGTGAGGTCGAGAAGTGGTGTCCCCCTGGTACAGGTTAGAGTTCAACACTCTACCCCCAGACAGGTTCTTCCTATCAGACTTGAGGCCCCTCCGGGGCGTCGGGAAGTTCTTTTAGGGGCGGTTCAGATGCTGTCCGAACAGGGGGTACTTGTGCCGGTCCCTCCATTGGAGAGGTTTTCCACGGCTCTTATTCAAACCCTTTTTGTGGAACCCAACAACAAAGGTGGGGTCAGGCCAGTTCTGGGCCTGAAGGCGCTCAATCACTTGGTGAAAGCGCCAAAATTCTGGATGGAGTCTGTACGCTTGGCCATGGCCACCCTTCACCTAGGGTGCTTCCTGGCATCTCTGGACATCAGAGACGCTTATCTGCATGTCTCACTGGTCTTCACCAGCGCTTCCGGCGCTTTGCTGTAGGGGATCTACATTATCAATTTGTGGCGCTCCCCTTCGGCCTAGCCTCGGTCACTCGGGTCTTCGCCAAGCTACTGGCTTCGGTGCTGGCTCTGTTGAGGCTGTGAGGCATTACTGTGGGGGCATACCCCGACGATCTGCTCCTGCGAGCGGAGTCAGCTTCGGCTCTGGAGGACAATGTTGTTATCACCAGGGCCTCGATGAGAGATTTCGGCTGGCTGATCAGCCTGCAGAAGTCGGCATTGACTCGGTCTGTCGACTGGAATTATCTGGGTCTAATTATGATCACGGAGCAGGCGAAGGTGTTCCTTCCTCCAGCCAAGTTACTGACGCTACAAGCAGCAGTGCGAGTCCTGCTGTCACGTTGGTGGTCCTCCTTACGGTTCTGTATGTGGGGCTCATGGTCTCGGCCTTCGAGGCAATACCGTACGCCCAGAGTCACACTGGGCTCCTGCAGCGAGCGATTCTGTGACAGTGGGACAAGTCTCCGTTGTCCCTGGACCAACTGATTAAATTGGACACCAGACCAGGGGGTCGTTGTCCTGGTGATTCCGGATCCCGTCCTTGACGTTGGGGTAGTCTTTCTCCCCCTGCCTTGATCAATTGTCGCGATGGGCGCCAGCCTATCGGGCTGGGTAGGAGTCCTGGCACAGCTGTCTGCTCAGGGTCGTTGGTCGGCGTAGGAATATCGCCTTCCTATAAATGTGTTGGAGCTGAGGGCAGTCAGGCTCTGTTTCTCCCACTGGTCGACAAGGCTGCGTGGCCTCCCGGTTCGGGTTCAGTCGGACAACGCCACAGTAGGGGCGTACGTGACCGATCAGGGCGGAACATGAAGCTCGGCAGCAGCTGTGGAAGCGGCCCACACTCTAGGGTGGGCAGAATCTCACGTGCCTGCAATCTCCACCATCTACATTCCGGGTGTAAAGAACTGGCAAGCGGACTTTTTCAGTCGCCAGACTCTAGATCAGGGGGAATGGTACCTGCATTCAGAGGTGTTCTGCCAGATCTGCCACAGGTGGGGCACGCCAGACGTGGTTCTGATGGCGTCCAGGTTCAATCACAAGGTGCAGACCTTCGTGTGCGGGACAGGGTTCCGTTGGCGGCGCCACGGACGTTCTGGTAGCGCCTTGTTTTCAGTACAGGCTGCTTTATGTCTTTCCACTTTTCAAGCTTTTTCCGCGGCTCCTGCGCAGGATAGAAGTGGAGGGAATCCCGACAATCCTGGTGGCTTCGGATTGGCCTCGGCGCCCTTGGTACGCCGACGTGGTGCGGATGGTAACGGACGTTCCCTGGCGGCTTCCGCTTCGCGAAGATCTGGTCTCTCGGGGACCCATCCTGCACCCTGCTTTGCCGTCGCTGGCTTTGGCGGCTTGGCTATTGAGTCCCAGGTGTTGAGGGATAGGGGCGTCTACCATGCTTAGAGCGCGTAAGTGCATTTCGCGCAAAATATGTCATCGCACCTGGAAGGCTTACATTGCCTGGTGTGAGGCGGGAGGTTGGAACTCCCGCTCTTTTGCCATGGCTCGGGTGCTGGTTTTCTTACAGCAAGGCCTGGGTAACAAGTTGGCTTTGAGACGCTCAAAGGCCAGATTTCGGCTCTGGCGATTTTTTCCAGCGTCCGTTAGCGACATTTTTCTTGATCTGTACATTGTACAGGGTGTACGTCATGTGGCTCCTCAGGTACGGTTGCCGTTGGCACCGTGGGATTTAAAGTTAGTACTATCTGTACTGCATAACCGCCATATGGGCAGATCAGGGATATTCCCTTACAATTGCTGTCACAAAAGGCGGTCTTTTTAGTGGCCATTGCATCCGCTGGGCGGGTGTCTGAGTTGGCAGCGTTGTCTTGTAGGTCTCCCTACTTGGTTCTTTATAAGTATAAGGCGGTGCTGCGTCCTTCTCCTTCTTTTCTGCCAAAAGAGTGGTTTCCTCTTTTTCTCATAATGAGGACATTGTTCTGCCTTCATTGTGCCCACACCCTTCGCTTGGCATGGAGATTGCTTTGCATTCCTTGGAGGTCGTAAGGGCATTATGGGTGTATTTGACGGCTACAGCTCCTTTTCAGAAGGCCGATGCCTTGTTTGTGCTGACGGATGGACCGGTCGGTGTAGGAATATCGCCTTCCTATAAATGTGTTGGAGCTGAGGGCAATCAGGCTCTGTTTCTCCCACTGGTCGACAAGGCTGCGTGGCCTCCCGGTTCGGGTTCAGTCGGACAACGCCACAGTAGTGGCGTACGTGACCGATCAGGGCGGAACATGAAGCTCGGCAGCAGCTGCGGAAGCGGCCCACACTCTAGGGTGGGCATAATCTCACGTGCCTGCAATCTCCACCATCTACATTCCGGGCGTAAAGAACTGGCAAGCGGACTTTTTCAGTCGCCAGACTCTGGATCAGGGGGAATGGTGCCTGCATTCAGAGGTGTTCTGCCAGATCTGCCACAGGTGGGGCACGCTAGACGTGGTTCTGATGGCGTCCAGGTTCAATCGCATGGTGCAGACCTTCGTGTGCGGGACAGGGTTCCATTGGCGGCGCCACGGACGTTCTGGTAGCGCCTTATTTTCAGTACAGGCTGCTTTACGTCTTTCCACTTTTCAAGCTTCTACCGCGGCTCCTGCGCAGGATAAAAGTGGAGGGAATCCCGACAATCCTGGTGGCTTTGGATTGGCCTCGGTGCCCTTGGTACGCCGACGTGGTGCGGATGGTAACGGACGTTCCCTGGCGGCTTCCGCTTCGCGAAGATCTGGTCTCTCGGGGACCCATCCTGCACCCTGCTTTGCTGTCGCTGGCTTTGGCAGCTTGGCTATTGAGTCCCAGGTGTTGAGGGATAGGGGCGTCTACCATGCTTAGAGCGCGTAAGTGCATTTCGCGCAATATATGTCATCGCACCTGGAAGGCTTACATTGCCTGGTGTGAGGCGGGAGGTTGGAACCCCCGCTCTTTTGCCATGGCTCGGGTGCTGGTTTTCTTACAGCAAGGTCTGGATAACAAGTTGGCTTTGAGACGCTCAAAGGCCAGATTTTGGCTCTGGCGATTCTTTCCAGCATCCGTTAGCGACATTTTTCTTGATCTGTACATTGTACAGGGTGTACGTCATGTGGCTCCTCAGGTACGGTTGCCGTTGGCACGGTGGGATTTAAAGTTAGTACTATCTGTACTGCATAACCGCCATATGGGCAGATCAGGGATATTCCCTTACAATTGCTGTCACAAAAGGCGGGCTTTTTAGTAGCCATTGCATCCGCTGGGCGGGTGTCTGAGTTGGCAGCGTTGTCTTGTAGGTCTCCCTACTTGGTTCTTTGTAAGGATAAGGCGGTGCTGCGTCCTTCTCCTTCTTTTCTGCCAAAAGAGTGGTTTCCTCTTTTTCTCATAATGAGGACATTGTTCTGCCTTCATTGTGCCCACACCCTTCGCTTGGCATGGAGATTGTTTTGCATTCCTTGGAGGTCGTAAGGGCATTACGGGTGTATTTGACGGCTACAGCTCCTTTTCGGAAGGCTGATGCCTTGTTTGTGCTGACGGATGGACCGCGCAAAGGATTGGTGGCCTCGTCAGCTACTGTTTCCCGTTGGATCAGACAGACCGTGACCCATGGGTATACTGTTCGGGGCAAAGTCCCCCCTTTTCCAGTCACGGCTCATTCCACCATGGCAGTTAGCACTTCCTGGGTTTTCAGACACAGGCTTTGGTGTCACAGGTGTGCAAGGCGGCTACTTGGGCCTTGGTGCACATGTTTACTAAGTTTTACAAAGTTGATGTGTCAGCATCTGCGGATGCTGCTTTTGGCCGTAAAGTTTTACAGGTGGCAGTGTAGGTGCGGCTGGCGCCTCCTGAGAGGATTCTGTTGGGTACAGTTGTTGTCGTTTACCCACCCCTCTTGACTGACACAGCTTTGGGACATCCCCACTTGTCAAGGAAGGGCTGCGTCTGTCAGTGAACATAGGAGAAAAAGGGATTTTATTAAAATTTACTGTAAAATCCTTTTCTCTGAGTTGACTGACAGACGCAGCACCCACCCCTCTGTTTTACGTTTGTACAGCTTGTTATGAACTGATATGCTAAGCAGGGCAGGGGAGTTATATGCTGGAGTGAGGACGGCCCCCTGGGAGGGGCCAGCCTCCCCTTTTTACTTTTTTGCCTAGTTAACTCCTAGTAGGATGTGCATAAACCCCACTTGTCAAGGAATGGCTGCGTCTGTCAGTGAACTCAGAGAAAATTATTTTACGGTAAGTTTTAATAAAAACCCTTTTTTGTGCGTTTTTTGATCCGATTATGCTGCCATTAATTTTCGAAATTAGGCCAACCAAGCCTTCAATTTCACCTCATGTTGCTATAGAAAAGAATTTTTGTGGCTGGGAATCTTCTTTTCTTTCCAGGAATTTCTTTTTTTGCACTCATGTGCATTCTTTTTCTATTACATTTCTCGCACGATTCTCCCATCATTGTTCGTTTTTCTAAAAACTTTCCAACATGCCCGATTACTCAAATTTCATTGCCACACAAAAATCAGCTGTTGCTACAGCCCCGTAATGGTGCGAAATTAGACGAAAATTCTTAGAAATGATTTTCAAAAGAAAATTCTTTCGAAATTCGACCCATGTATGGCCTGCCTTAGGGGGGCTGAGGGGGCTGCTGCACACAGAAGGCTTTTTATCTTAATGCATAGAATGCATTAGGATAAAAAAACCTTTGAATGACAAAACTTGCTCCAGGTGTCTCAGGGTCGGCTCCCCTCTGAAATACTGAGGGGAGGGATCTCAATTGAGAAGGAAGATCCCCAGGAAAAACACATATAGCCCAAACAACACTAAGGATTTGTCTCCATAGAGGCATTAGTGGAGGGCGAATCAAGCCATATGTCCTAAACTTTGGAGAATTTCTTGGGGCAGCCTCTGGAAAAAGTATGTAGCTATGGAATCCTTTGCACTACCACTCATAAAAAAAAGGAAGGAAGGAACATTTGTTTACAAATATGGAGTGGGGATATGCTTCAAAACTAAAAGAATATTGAAACTACATAAATTGTTGCAAACAGTAATATTACATGTGTCTAATCTCTCAAGGTAGACAATGAATAATGGAAGGGATTTGCCAGCTAATATCTTGGTCCTTGCTGCAGCGCTGACTGAGATATCGCCTTACCTTTCCTACTCAGTGACGTACCGGTACATCGCTGGACGCAAAGCGGTTACAGTCTCAGCCTTCCCTGACTGATTCATAAAGAAGAAGTGGGGACTTTATTAGTATTGAGAACTGTGGTATGGGAGATTACACTGCCTGCACCCCAATGGAAATAAATAGTTACCTTTCTGCCCCCCACTCCTCATTTGAACAAATGATAACATTTTGTTATAAAATTGCTGCAGGATGTACTGTTTGGCAAAGCTGTGTATTGTGTAAACCTCAGGACTGGATGGATAATTTGGACAATTGCTTTGGAAGTTAAAACAGCATCCGTATACTGAATGTATTTCATGTGTTTAGCGCTTTGCCTGGAGTTCCGACTTAACCACTTGCTAAAAGGTCGCTACAGTGCAGTCATCTAGTTACGGGGGGGGAGGCATCTATTGACATCCTCCCAGATCCCAACACCCCCTGCGTGCCCTCAGGACATGCTTTGGGTGTGCTCTGTAATTGCTGTGTCCATTAGACACAGCTGATCACAGATCGAGGTAAAGGGCCAATCGCTGCGACCCATTAGCATGTGATCAGCTGTGTCCACTCACAGCTCATCACATGTAAACAAATGCTGGTTTTCAGCATTTCCTTTTCTCAGCACTGACAGCGTGTGATGCAAGGAAAGCTGACAACCACCTTTCCTTTGACAGGGGACATTTACACTGATAGGTGCAGCTCCATCAGTGGCGGCTCATCAGTGCAACCTATCAGTGCCCATCAGTGAAGGAGAAAAATTACTTATTTCCAAAATGTTATAACAGAAATTAAGAAAAGGTTGTTTTTTTTTAAATTCACTCTTTTTTTCATTTGTTTAGCAAATAATTAATAACCCCAGGAGTGAGTAAATACCACCAAAAGAAAGTTTTATTTGTCTTAAAAAAAAAATAATGAAAATTTCATATGGGTACCATGTAGCATGACCTTACAATTGTCATTCAAAGTGTGACAGCGCTGAAAGCTGAAAATTGGCCTGGGCAGGAAGGGGGTGAATGGGGCAGGGATTGAAGTGGTTTTAAAAGTAGCTCACAAAGTGAAGAAAGAATGGACTTTATAGGCATAATTACGTATCATTTTTATTTCAACAAAACATGAAATATCAGACACATATAAAAGCACATATACCGTGAGTTGTGAATTAAAATTCCACTGCTATGGGGGTCAGCACAGTCCGCTCGGGGTATGAAATAGCTACTCAGTAGTGGTTCAATCTATGCTTGCTCGACTACTTTCCCGCATCAAACGTGCTTTTTCTGGAACTAATCATATCTAATAAATTGAAAACAAATCAAAGTAATAAAATACATAACATCAAGTACTCTCGTCCACCCATGGACACATGTCACAATGTACACATTTACAGATCCCCAAGGGTGGTTTGTTGACACTAGAGGTAGGGGCATAGTGACCCCACCGTTTCCAAATATAATAGATCTACCCCAGAGATCGTATTTTGCAGAAATGCTTCTTTGTGGAACAAATTACCACACAGCCACTATGCCCCCACCTCTAGTGTCCACAAACCACCCTTGGGGATCCATAAATGTGGACATTGTGACATGTGCCCATGGGTGGACTCGATGTTATGTATTTTATTACTTTGATCTGTTTTCTATTTATTAGATCTGATTAGCTCCTGAAAAAACGCGTTTGACCCCCATAGCAATTGTGTTAGGATAACATCCATCCAGGTTGATTTTTGTGTTACTGTACTGTTTGATGCTACCGGGGTACCAAGCAGTTTTAGGGATTCTATGAAAATCTATTTATAGCTCAGCTCTTTGCACATTTAGGGTCCACTACCCTCTATCTGGTCAGTTGAATTTTAAATCACAGCTCACGGTATATGTACTTTTAGACGTGTCTGTTATTTCATGTTTTGTTGAAATAAAAATTTCATGTAAAAGTTTTAATTATGCCTATAAAGCCCATTCTTTCTTCACTTTGTGATTTACTTTGATCACCATTAGGACGTGGCATAGCATACCCATCTGTTGTCCACAGGACCACCCCTGTGAGGACATCTTTTTCCTGTTTCTAATGATGCGGTTTAAAAGATCCTCTAGGTTTATGTTTGTGAATTTCCGGTACTTCTGGTATACAATGGATGGATTGTCATGTGATCTGGTACTGACAGAGGGCCGGTACAGTGATCAGTCATCGGCTGTGGGAGCACTCTGGGAAGAAGTCATATGACTGCTTTCTTTCAGACTTTTGTTTTTTAAAGAGATCCTCTAGTTTTATGTTTGTCTGTGAAGTTCTTGTTTCTGGTACTTTTGGTAGCGGTTAGGAATTGATTTGTGGGTACTAGGACTGGACTGTGAGTAGGCTCAGACCATATATAACCCATTCCTTGCTGTGTCTACAGATAAATGTGGCCTCACTGAAGGGGCTCTACTTCTGTGGGGGCTGCATATATGTGTACATATCCGCAATCACAGCACAGGAACCAGGCTCTCACTACTAATGATTGGGAACCGGAAAACCAATCACCTGATCCCTGTGATAGCCTCTGATTGGTTATCACAGTGATCAGTCACTGTACAGCCCACCCCTGTGCTTTTTTTTCTCCCTTTGAATGGGGACAATGATACATTGTATCTCTTCTGCTATAGGAGAAAAATGTAAACAAAAACAAGCGTGTGTTCAAAAATAAAAAAAGAATAGGTAGAGCTGGGTTCCATCTCAGTCAGTGTTTATTTATTACAGGTACTTATATAGCACCATCGATTTACACAGCACTTTACATCAGGCCTCGACAATCTCCAGGCGCCAGGTCACCACGGCGACCAGAAATCGCATCCTGGCGAGCGACTGCCGTTCCTTCTCTCCCCATGTTAAAACAGCTGTTGCATTCAGTGTCAGATTCAGCGAGATCCGTTCTCTGCTAAATTTGGCTGCCCGGAATATTTGTTGATAGTTAGGCCCCTTTCACACACACGGACCGTTCATCAGTTTATCAGTTCATCAGTTCATCCGTTTCTCATCAGTTTTTTTCATCCGTTTTTTCATCTGTGGTCATCAGTTTTTCATCAGTTTTTTTTTACATTAGACTGTGACTTACGTTGTCGACAAAATTGTACCCCTCTCTTCCTTGCCGTCAGCGAGCGGTCCTACGCTAAAGACCAGCGGCACCACTGGACCGCGGACCTCTAACAGCTCCGGACTACATTTCACGACACATTTAGCTACCACGATATATTCATGGACATTATTTATTTGTGACTGACTCTACCTTGGGTCGAGATGGATAAGAAAAAAATAAAAACTTGTGTGCGAACAAAAACAAATGTAAAAAGAGGATATCGTCTTCTCTATGTTACATAGTAACAGGGGTAAGTT
>BLSH010344769.1:894729-906816 GCA_018402905.1 Glandirana rugosa | reverse complement strand
GTGTTTACATACACGGACCTCCGTTCCTTTGCTCCGGGGGGGCCATCGCGGGTAGCCGGCGGCAATCGAAGCCGCCGCACCCGCTCCCTGGCCCTCCCCGAACACAGTGAGTGCGCGGGCGCGCCTCCGGTGGCGCGCGCTCACTAAACTCGTTCCCGCAGCCGCCGTCGTATGACGGCGTTTTGCGGGAACGAACCAGATGCCAATCGGCGGTCGGCAAGTGGTTAAAGATCCAGTGTTTTCTGCTAGAAAATGACTTGGAACCCCCAAACATTATATATTATTTTTTAGCAGAGACCCTAGAGAATAAATTGGCTGTTGTTGCAATATTTTATGTCACATGGTATTTGTGCAGCGGTCTTTCAAGCGCAATTTTTTTGAAAAAATACACTTTAATGAAAAAAAAAAAACACTAAACAGTAAAGTTAGCCCATTATGTTTTTTTTGTATAATGTGACAGATGATGTTACACCACAAGAAACGTGACCTTTATTCTAAGCAACAAAATTGTGATAAAGCCCTGTGTACCATCAACAATTACCACTCTGTGCAGCTGGGCTCCAGTATTTCATGGTGACCGGAAACCCACCAGAGCAATGAAAAGTCACTGTGGGGGACACACATGTAGGCAGAAAGTGGCTGCAAAGAGGCAGCATAAGATCAGCAGCGCTGGAATACTTTTCACCTTTTTTTTTTTTTTTTTTTTTGTATTTTATTTACAATGTCACTAAGGCTTTGTTTAGATGTGCAGTTGGGTGGTAGAAATGTGCAGTAGAGACATGTTTTTGCCACCCACCATTGGCCTCCCTTAAGCTCCATTAGGCAGCAGATGAGGGCGTTTTACATGCCGCAGTCACCATGCATTCGGCATAATAAGGATTTTCCCCCATAACAGATTTTTTTAGTGTCACTCTTTCTGGCCTCTTTCTGGCCAGCCTATAACCCTGATGTAACCGTGGAATTATTGACTGGCTGCTCTGCTGTGAGTTAAGCCTCTTACACACGGGACGACGATCGTATACAACAGGTCGTACTAACGACCGTTGTATGCGAAATCGATCGTACGTATGCGCGATTAGAACAGCCGACATGCGACGGTCGTACAAGGGGAGTTGTATGAGCAGACTAGAAAACTTGGTCGTACCAACAAGCGGTCATACGACCGTTGTATCGTGTGTACAGAGAATTTGGTACAACAAGTTGTATTGTGCAAAACACGCATGCTCCGAAGTCAGGAACGGCCGGATGCTAATTACATGCACTTGAACTTTCTTTCTGTGGTCGTATGATCGTGTAGTGCAGTCAGTATGCAATTTACATTATCCAACATACGATTTGAGACGATCGTAAGTACGATCGTCGTCCCGTGTGTACGAGGCTTAAGTTAGGGGCGCAAATTACTTGTCTTACCCCTGGCTCCTAACTTTTTTAGCTGGCTCCTAGATTCAAAGCAAATTTATCAAGCCCTGCTTTACATATACATTGTACATTTACATCAGTCTCTTCCCTCAAGGAGCTTACAATCTAATGTCCCTAACTTACATTCATACATACATATACTAGGTTCAATGTAGATAGGGGACAATTAAAGGATAAGTTAACCTTTCATAACATATGACGTCACACCCATATTCAGGGTGTAACATGTTATGAATGCACCGGCCCCCACACCTCCCCGATCCCCGCTGTGCCCGCTAGCGGGGGTTCTTCTCAACCCTCTAGCTGTTAAATTTTTCTTAAAAAAACGTGGCCGTGCGGGGCCACGAGGTCAGGCAGTCTTTGCAGTGGTCGGCTTGTAGTTTTCACTGAACTACCGCGGTGCTGACATGGTTCATTCATTCCTCCTGTCAGCATGTATTGGCTTCCTGGTATGAGGTACTAGCAAGCCTATACACTGATAGGTCTACAGGAGACCTGCATGGCACCAGCGATTTGCTGATCCCGGGTGCAATGCTTTTCAGGCTTCTGCAACAAAAAATAATAAATGCACGTTTTTACCTGCAAAACAATGTGTATTTATTATTTTTTTCTGAAAAGGTGAACTTATCCTTTATCCTCCCAGCATGTCTTTGGAGTGTGGGAGGAAACCCAGAGTACCCGGAGGAAACCCAGGGTCAAAGGTCAGGGTCAGTGTATTTTAGGTAGGGATAAAAAATAAACAAAAAAGCAAACTTTTTTTTAAATCAGTGTCAGTATGTTATTTCAGGTTGGTCTTTAGTGGTAGGTTATGGTAAGGCCCCTTTCACATTGAGCAGATCCACTGGACTGATTCCGCTGGCTCAGCGGGGGATCGCTCCACTGATCCTCTCTGAGCAGGTGAATGACAGGTCTGACTCTGTTCACTGTGCAGGGACGGACCTGTCAGAGCCCCGCTGTTCTCTATGGGCAGATAGGATGAAAACGGACAGCCTGTCCATTTTCATCTGATCCGCTGAACGGATGGCGAACTCTTCTTTCTGTTTCTGGTTCTTCTGGTAGCGATTAGGAATGGTTTTGTGGGTACCAGGACGGTATGTGTGCAGTGTGTACTGTGAGTAGGCTCAGACCATATACTGTATAACCCATTCCTTGCTGTGTGTGCAGATAAATGTGTCCTCACTGAAGGGGCTCTACTTCTGTGGGGCTGCATATATGTGTACATATCCGCAATCACAGCACAGGAACCAGGCTCTCACTACTAATGATTGGGAACCGGAAAGTTCAGTTCCCAATCACCAGATCACTGAGATCCTCTGAGCCTCTGATTGGCTTTCACAGTGATCATTCATTGTACAGCCCTGTGCTTTTCCTTCTCTTGAATGGAGACAATGATACATTGTATCTCCTTTGCTATAGGAGAAAAATGTAAACAAAAGCAAATGGGTGTTAAAAATTTAAGAAAGAATAGTTAAGAGCCGGGTTCCCTCTAGATCAGGGTTTATTTATTTATTTTTTACAGGTTACAATCTAAGCTCCCTAACTCTCATTCATACATACACAGACTAGGGCCAATTTAAACAGGAGCTAATTAACCTCCCAGCATGTCTTTGGAGTGTGGGAGGAAACCAGAGTACCGGGAGGAAACCGGAGTACCTTGAGGAAACCCAGGTTCAAAGGTCAGGAGCTAATTAACCTCCCAGCATGTCTTTGGAGTGTGGGAGGAAACCAGAGTACCGGGAGGAAACCGGAGTACCTTGAGGAAACCCAGGTTCAAAGGTCAAGGTTGGGGTAAAAATCCAGGGTCAGTGTATATCAGGTAGGATTTTTAAAAAAATACATCCGTGTCAGTATGTTTTGCTTAGGATAAAAAAAGTAAAATGTGCGCTATTATTTCTGGGCACGACTACGGGTACAGACCATAAATAACACACACATATGTGGTATCGCTGCAATCGTCCCGAGCAGGGGAATTTATTTTGGATTGTTCTTTAGTGGTAGGTTATGGTAATACACAGCTGCATTTCATTTTTTTAAAAAGGTTTTGTGCCTGGTTGTATCTGTTTCCATGGACTGTCAAATCAAAGGCCAGTTTGTCCTGTAAAGAAGGCGGTGCAATGCAGCTGGATACACCAGGTTCACCTGGATAAGGTGAAATTTCTGCCCGTCCTACTCCTTTCCACCTTCTGTAATATTGGATATTGGTGTTTTGTTTGTTTTCTTTTATCTGGAAGCGAGTACTTTTTTCTGATAGGTATCTGACCTTACATCCGCAGATTTCACCTAGGAGAGAAATATGAAAGCTTGGCCCACCGCCTGCCTGCAGTCCCCCGGGATGACACATGTCCCAGTAGACTGTGGGACCAGTATGAAAGCACAGTGCGATCTTGCGTATGTGCAGTGGGGAGCTGGCTGTGGTATTGCAGGGAGTCACAGCTGGCTCTCATGTTCAAGATGGCAGCACTGGGGATCCAAAGCCCTGCAAAGAACCGATGTCTTGTCAGAATATCACTACCCATCAGAATATGTAACAGAAGTGACGTTCTGAGCAACAAATGCTTACTGCAAATGCGCCATGCGTTCCAACATGGCTGCTATGCGTTCCAATAGATTTCCTAATCTGACAGAACACAAAGCCAGCAGCGGACATCTTACACCAAGGCAAGCAGGCAGAAGGTGGTGACGGCCATCTTGGTACACCCCACACTGCTCAGCGGCAAACTAAAAACACTCTGTCGTGGTGAAATAGTCTATTTCTGTATATAGTGTGAAATTGAAGACTTGCCTGTGTGTAAGATGATGACCGCTGCTGCTTTTGTGTTCTGTCACATTAGGAAACCTATTGAAACGCATAGCGGTCATGCTGGAATTGTCCATGAGCAGTTTTGTTCGCAACGTCTCTTCCGTTGCATTTTCTGATGGGTTGCGGTATTCTGATACAACACCGGTCCAGTTGAAGGAACATTTTAAAGTGGTTCTAAAGCCAATTTTTTAAATTCTGGGGTCCCCCATTAGCACTCTCAGCTCCCCCTCTTCTGTATCTGCGGATGTGTTGGCTCGCTCCCAGGCTGTGTGTGTCAGAAGAGTTCTGCCCCGCCTCTCCTCACAGGATTTTGAGTCAGGATGGGTCAGGCATGGCTCCCTCTGCTGCCTGACCCATAAAAAAGAAATGGCACGCAAATGCTCATCACCGTTCACCATCTCAGGCAGAATTGCGCCAGTTCTGCCCATGATTCCAAATAGCCTTGTATGAACAGGGTCTTTAGGGGCCCATTGACAACTTAACTGGACAGCTTCCACACAGTAAATTGCTGTGGTTTACTGAGTGGCAGCTGTCTGTTCTGGCTTCATTTAGGCAGCGGTAGGGGGCGTTGGGTGTGTGATTCAGCACTTTACACAGCTCCCCTTATTTTCTTTGTTTTCCGTGTGTCCTAGACTGGTGTTTTTACACAGCAGTAAATCGCCAGTCACCGCACATAGTGTGAATCGACCCTTGTTATATTTGGAGCCGTGGCTGTCAGCACAGTTGCTTCCTTTACTTAGGCTCTGGTCATATACAGTCAGGTCCATAAATATTGAGACATTGACACAATTCTAATCTTTTTGGCTCTATGCACCACCACAATGGATTTGAAATGAAATGAACAAGGTGTGCTTTAACTGCAGACTTTCAGCTTTAATTTGAGGGCATTTACATCCAAATCAGGTGAACGGTGTAGGAATTACAACAGTTTGTATATGTGCCTCCCACTTTTTAAGCATGAGCCCATATACTCCCCCATCCAAGGGAGCGCCCACCCCTCCCAAGCCATACTAGGCCACATGCCCTCATGGGGGGGGGGTACTTTGGGGTAAAAGAGGCCCTCCTTAGCTCCTTGTCCCCATGTTGCTGGGGTCAAGGGCCTCTTCACACACCCCCCCCCTTTCCGCAGATCCTAACCCCCCCCCATATGTGAATGAGTATTGGGCTGTCAAAAACTGTCTGCATTTATTTATTATTGACAAATCATTTATTTAAAAAACAAGATAAAGACAATGTCATCCGGAGTAAATCCAGCGTCAATCATGATGAACGTCGCAGGTCTGAACCCTATGCTGGCTCCTGCTGTCTGACACCTCGCTGCCTCCCTAAACCAAGGGGCGGGGGTATCCGGTGATGTTAAGATCGGGTTCACACATGTATGGTGTGAATTTCAGGTCTGCTTTCTCTGCGAATTTCCAAAGAAGCAGTTCAGCTGCGATTTGGATACCGTTCTGATGCAAATTTTAGGAGTGGGCAGCCGCCGACGTCCTTAACAGTAGCTGGTTGTTAAGGAGTTGGCCAGCAAGCCGCCCGCCGTGTCGTTAACAACCGATGACTCATCAGCTGTTGGTCAGTTTTCCGCTGACAGCCGAATGTAGGCTTACACCGGTATCGGTACCGATACTAGGCATTATACTCGCGAAAATGCCCCGGTATCCAAAACCGATACCAGAAGTGACATCAGCTTGCTAGTGGAACACCTCCTTCTCCCCTCCCACCATCTGTCTGCTCTTGCCCAGGGCCATCTTAATGCACGGGCCAACCTGGGCACTGCCTATGCGGGTGGGATCTGTAGTGCTCCAATCACAGGGCATGGAGATGAGAACCGGCGGGCATCTGAGCAGTACAACTCCCCCCTTTAAAGCTCTCCACCATCTCAGATGCTTCACAGCAGTCTCCCATCCTCGCATGGCGTTAAGAGCTCCTCCCCATCTCATTCCCTTACAGCTACCATGTGCATAGTATATAGCTAGCTAATGCAACTCCATTGCTACCATGAAATTTTACAGGTCGGAACTGCAACCAGTAGCTAGCTGGTAGCTAGGGAATCGGATCTCAGCTCCAGTGTGTGCTGTGTGGGTAGCAGGAGCTCTGCCTGTGTTCAGGCTGTGCACAATGCAGGAATGGGAAACAGGGCACAGTCACTGCTGGCAGAGCTCTCTTGGTATCTCTTGGTATCGGTGAGTACTTGAGTAAAAGTATCTGTACTCGTACTCCGTGTTAAAAAGAATGGTATTGGTGCAACCCTAGCTGAATGTAAACAAAATAATTGCCAGCAATAAAATTTGAAGATAAATCAGCATGGGGTTCCCCCCAATCCATACTATGCCCATCAGGTCTGGTATGGATCTTAAGGGGAACCTCACGCCAGAATAAAAAAAAAATGATGTGTGTTCCCCAAAATGAATACCAGAGATTTACCCAAGCATGCAACCTGGCACACTAGGAAAGGGAGGGGCGAGCACCCAGTCACCCACCCCAACCATACCAGGCCACATGTCCTCAACATGGGGGGGGTGCTTTGGGGTAGAGGGGCTCCCCTCCCCCTCCCCCAAAGCACTTTGTCCCCATGTTGATGGGGACAAGGTGCTTTGGTGGTGGGGAGCCCCCTACTCCAAAACACCCCCCATGTTGAAGGCATGTGACCTGGTATAGTTCAGGAGGTGGGGGATGCTCACTCACCCCCCCTCCCCCTTTCCTGGACTACCAGGCTGCATGCTCGGATAAAGGTCACCATTATTCTTTAATTTTGGTGTGCGGTTCCCCTTAAAATACATTCCAGACCCGAAGGGCCTGGTATGGATTGGAGGAATCCCCACGCTGATTTATCTTCAAATTTTATTGCCGGCAAATCTTTGGTTTTTATACAGTTGATGAGTCATTAGTTGTTAAGGACGTGGTCCGCTCTCTAATAACCACCTATTGTTTAGGACGCCAACCTGTGGTTGTAGAAAACTGCATAATGTACGGCCTCCCTCCCTCCTCTTCTGGTCCTTCCTCCAGCGCTGTGACTCTTTGTTCCATTATTATGTGTTCTTCTTTATTCATTTCCTCTGCCGCTGCAAATTCTTCTTTTTTTGTGGCAAGTGGTTCTTCCATCACTGCGACGTTTAATTCTAACGCTGTGATTTCTTGTTCAAACATTATGATGTATTTTTATACATTTCTTCTTTCTCTGCATGTTTTTCTTTCGTCTTTGCAAGTTCTTTTTTCATCACTGCAAATCATTTTTTAGTCGCTGCCAGTTCTTTCCCCCCTCACTGCCAGTTCTTCTTACATCACTGCGACTCCTTCAATCTCTATGACCGTTTGGTGATATACCTTTTCTGTCTCTGCGAGTCTTTTTTGCGTATCTGCAAGTTCTTTTTTAGTCACAGAGAGTTCTTCTTCCATCGCTGTGACTCCTTCTTCAATCTCTATGACCGTTTCTTGATATAGTTGTTCTGTCGCTGCGAGTCTTTCTTGCGTCTCTGCAAGTTCTTTTTTAGTCACAGAGAGTTCTTCTTCCATCACTGCAAGTTTTGCATTTATCGCTGCAACTTCTTCTTCAGTCGCTGAGTGTCTTTTTTCCATTATTATGGACACTTCAGTCAGCCATGCCATCATTTCATTCCTCACAGCGATTCCTTCTTCCATATCTCCGCTTCTTTTATCCATCACGATGCATATTTCATCCTTTGCACCATCCATCACCGCTAGGACATCTTTTCCCTCTGCGTCTCCTTCTACTCTCATTATGTGTACTCCCTCCATATCTGGTGGTCCTTTTTCCATGTTTGGGAGTCCTCCTTCCATCTCTGGGGGTCCTTCTTCCATCTCTGGGAGTCCTTCTTCCATCCCCTTTAGCCTTTCCATCTTTTTTGGTCTGTATTTGCACCAATTAATTCTGTAAGGATAAATGAAAGAAATGTTATAAGAATGTGTCCATAAACCAGCATTTTCAGAATTAATAGCTGCACCTAAATCTGTGTTTGATAGAAAACAAATAGTCACACGCCATCACCCCATTTGTTAGTTAACAGCAGCCTCAGGTCATTCACCCCTCCCCCATAGAACACATTAGAGGTGCGTTAATCTCATTATGACCAGTGAGAGGCTTGTGCTGCTAAACCCCGAGCAATGAGCACAGGAAACACACCTCCTCGGTCTGATCAACTGCCTGCCTATAGAGAAATTGGTAAATGTTGGGAGGGGGAGGGCTCAGATACAGTGGGTGATAGCATGAAGGCATGTAATGGAGAAAACCTATGAAGAACGTGCATTAACTTACCCAAAGTAGCATGCTGCTGAAATGCTGCTGATCAGTATTATAAGATAGACTCCAACTATTGTGTACACTAATGGAAGGAGGGAATACTTCTTTATTATATTGATGATCTTGGCGGTAAATTTCACATCCGGATCGATGACATGGATTCCCGAATCAGAAGTAGTGGTCTCCATTGTTGTCATTGTCATTGTTGGTGATACTGTGGGGACCTCCTCAGTGACAGTGACTAAAGGGGTCTTCCTATCTATATCCAGGTTTCTTTGGTGCTTCCTGACCGTCTCGGTATCGGCGGTCTCCGTGGAAGTGGGATCTGATGAAACAAAAACAAAAGAGAAATTTTCTTAAATGTCCGAATAAACAAACCAGTTTGCATTCATGACTATAAATCTACTCGAAATTACCCCGATCTAATTGGTCATGTACCAAGGACAAATCAGGTCTTTTACATTTTTGGATAGAGCGGGGGAAGGTTAGAGCCGTTCATTTCCTCTTACTTCCTGTTCTGGAGACCAGGACCACAGGAAGTGGTGACAATCCTTCCCAATGGGGGCACACCAATAAAAACCTAACAAAGGATCAAACTCTGCCCCACCCTATTAAATAACATAGCTGTCTATGTCTACATTGGATAGATTTCCCCTCACTCCCTCTGCATTGGACATGCCAAGGAATTGTCCATTGTAGGAACATAGGGGAGCACCATCTGCCACAAGATCAGGTAAGTAAAACTTTTCCTGTCCTCTAGACACAAACAAGCATTTAACCTTTGCAGTGAGGAAACTGCAAGGGACAACTTTTACTTTTCCCAGAATCAGGTTTTTTTTTTTTTTTTAAAGCATTAGATCAATGTTTTGTGCTTTTTTTAAATCTAAGGCTGGGTTCACACCTATGCGTATTGGATGCGGCTTAAACCGCATCCAATTCGCAGGACACTTGAAAACACATTGTTTTCAATGTGTCCAGTTCACATATGTCCGGTGCATTCGCACTCCGCATTGCACAAAAAACGTGTGCCTTTTCTGTGCGGTGCGAATTCCCAGCCTGTTGAGTTCAATGGGAGCACATCTAACACGGAGCTGCGCTGTGGGAACGGACAGGAGCCGCCGAACGGTGGCTCCGCCCCTTCCCGGCAGCAGACAGGCTGGAATTCGCATCGGATAGGTGTGAATCCAGCCTAATGCTTCCCATAGTACGTGGAAAGATGTGGGGTTTTATTGACCCCAGATCTCTCCATAAAAAGGAGCTGTCACTGCTTTTTTCTATCACAGGGGATGTTTCCATTACTTGTGATGGAAATAAGAGTAATCTTTTTTTTTTTTAAGGGACAGTAGAAAAAAAATGTAATATAACTAATAATGATAAAAAAAATGAAAGCGCTCCCATCCCCCTCGCTTGTGTGCAGTAGTGAATGTATATGTAGTTCACGCCCACAATGTAAACGATGTTCACACCACACATGTGAGATATCACTGCAAACGTCAGATCGAGAGCAATATAGTCGTCCTCTGTAACTCTAAACTGGTAACCTGTAGACATTTTTAAAGTGTCGCCTGTGAAAATTTTTAAGTATCGTAGTTTGGCATCATTCCAGGATTGGTGTGCACATGACATTTTAGGTATCTATTTACTCGGTGTAAGATCATCTTTTATATTTAACCTAAAAATTGGGGTATATATTGTTTTTTTTTTTTTTTTTTTAATTCATTAACCTCTTTAAGACCGGGCCTCTTTTTAAAAAAAAAAATTTGATCACTCTTTTTCCTATTACAAGATATGTAAACATTCCTTGTAATAGAAAAAAGCATGACAGGACCTCTTAAATATAAGATCTGGGGACAAAAAGACCTCACATCTCATATTTACACTTAAACGCAGCAAAAAAAAAATATATATATTTGAAAAAAATGACATCACAAAAAAAAGTCCCCTTTAAGACCATTGGGCAGAAGTGACTTGTGACGTCGCTTGCGCCCAGCCATGTTATGGAGCCGGGTGAATGGCTTCAGCTGCTCACTCGGCTCGCGGACAATGGAGGGACCGACGCGATTATCCCTGCCGCTGCCGGCGGGTCCGGTAAGCGGCGGAGATGACCGGAAATCGCCTGGGGGGGGCACCGCTCCCGCCGCTGATAAAAGTGATCTCGCAGCGAATCCGCCGCTAAGACCACTTTTATCTGACGCGGAATCGCCACCTGAAATAATAGATAACGGGGTTATGATAGCTATCTGCTACCATAACAATAGTATTCTACTTCAAACTGCCGCCGTATTATGACGGCGGGCGGTCTTGAAGTGGTTAAAGTGTATTTAAGTCCCTTTTTAATATAACCATACATCCACTTGTCATTACAATCTGTTATACAAACAAAATGCCATAGGCGTGGTGGCTGCATTAGTTATCTTTTTACAGACTATTCCTTTCTTTTATTTTTAGCCAGTGATTGGCCAGTAACACGCCTCCTGTCTTAAGCCCCATACACAAAATCAAAATAAAACGTCCACCATTCAGCCTGTGGGTATATCGGTCTGTCAGACAAGCATGCTGGAAAACCAGCAGCCAACCAACTCCCAATCAGCGCTCTCAGCCAATGACAGAGAGCACTGATTGGACTGTTCTAGCGGGGGCGGGGGGATCCCCTGACCGGAGTTGTCTTTTTTTTTTTTTTTTCGGTACAACCCAGCTTGTAGTGTGTACCAGGCATTGGGGTGGCTACATTCACTCCGCCACTGTATCTGTAGAGGAGCAATGTAGCAACCATTGGACAATAGCATTGTTAATTTGTGGGGAGGGGGGATTGTTGGATGGACTAGCTGATTTAATTTAATTATTGTATTTTTGTACTTGGTGGCTAAGAATGTAAAGCTCAACTCCAGCAAATGCTTATTCAGCAGTTACAGAAAAAAAATGTCTTTGCTATCAAGGTTTTACAGAAATAAACACCAGCTGACCATTGTAACTGTCACTTTTGCTGGAGAGCTTGTTTTGATAACAGACATCTCCTGTGTTGATGATTTTTGGGTATAAGATGACCGTTCTACCTTGTGTGGGGGAGAACACTGGCAGGTAAAGGGTTAACAGATTACCCAGCAGCCCACAAGTGCTCTGAGCTGTACCTGCCCAGCCTGGTCCTGGTCCTCCGTAACCCCCCCCACACACACACAGCAGGAGAAGACGCCCATAGAATGAACGATAAACCAAAACCTATATTACTTACCAGTAACCTGAACGATGACATTCTTGAATGGGTGATGCTGGACATTAAGTAGTCTGTCGAAGACGTTTCACTGTCGCCTTGGATGCTCCAGGCTAAATGGCACCTGTTACAGGTCGTAGTGGGTAAGTTCTTACAGTAGCAAGTCCAATGACCATTCATTATATCCAAAACCAAATAGCAAGTAAGATACCCGCAGAAGAGGACGACACACACACACCCCCCCCAATGCCTCCTGGTCCTGGTCCGACCCGTCCATGTCGAGTCTCGTGAACACCCGACGACCCATTAGACAATTGGGAAATGGACGGTCACAAGAGGGGGTGTGTTCCATCTTGCCAGTAGAATATGGGTTTTTAGTAGTTGTGTCCTCTACAGACAATAGTT